>OY735221.1:838279-1075779 GCA_963457665.1 Thysanoteuthis rhombus
TCTGTCTGTCTATTTATTTGTCAATCTATGCCTATTTATCTGTATATCTATCAGACAGCCTATCTGTCTGTCTATCTATTTGTCTATCTATGCCTATTTATCTGTATATCTATCAGACAGCCTATCTGTCTGTCTATCTATTTGTCTATCTATGCCTATTTATCTGTATATCTATCAGACAGCCTATCTGTCTGTCTATTTATTTGTCTATCTATGTCTATTTATCTGTATATCTATCAGACAGCCTATCTGTCTGTCTATTTATTTGTCTATCTATATCTATTTATCTGTATATCTATCAGACAGCCTATCTGTCTGTTTATTTATTTGTCTATCTATGCCTATTTATCTGTATATCTATCAGACAGCCTATCTGTCTGTCTATCTATTTGTCTATCTATGCCTATTTATCTGTATATCTATCAGACAGCCTATCTGTCTGTCTATCTATTTGTCTATCTATGCCTATTTATCTGTATATCTATCAGACAGCCTATCTGTCTGTCTATTTATTTGTCTATCTATGCTTATTTATTTGTATATCTATCAGACAGCCTATCTGTCTGTTTATTTATTTGTCTATATATGCCTATTTATCTGTATATCTATCAGACAGCCTATCTGTCTGTCTATTTATTTGTCTATCTATGCTTATTTATTTGTATATCTATCAGACGGCCTATCTGTCTGTCTATTTATTTGTCTATCTATGCTTATTTATTTGTATATCTATCAGACGGCCTATCCGTCCGTCTATTTATTTGTCTATCTATGCTTATTTATTTGTATATCTATCAGACGGCCTATCTGTCTGTCTATTCATTTGTCTATCTATGCTTATTTATTTGTATATCTATCAGACAGTCTATCTGTCTATCTATTTGTCTATCTATGCCTATTTATCAGTCTGTCTATATATCTATCAGACAGCCTATCTATCTGTCTATCTATTTATCTATCTATGCTTATTTATTTGTATATCTATCAGACAGCCGATCTATCTGTCTATCTATTTGTCTATCTATGCCTATTTATCTGTATATCTATCAGACAGCCTATCTATCTGTCTATCAATTTGTCTATCTATGCCTATTTATCTGTATATCTATCAGACAGTCTATCTGTCTGTCTATTTATTTGTCAATCTATGCCTATTTATCTGTATATCTATCAGACAGCCTATCTGTCTGTCTATTTATTTGTCAATCTATGCCTATTCATCTGTATATCTATCAGACAGCCTATCTGTCTGTCTATCTATTTGTCTATCTATGCCTATTTATCCGTATATCTATCAGACAGCCTATCTGTCTGTCTATCTATTTGTCTATATATGCCTATTTATCTGTATATCTATCAGGCAGCCTATCTGTCTGTCTATTTATTTGTCTATCTATGTCTATTTATCTGTATATCTATCAGACAGCCTATCTATCTGTCTATTTATTTGTCTATGCCTATTTATCTGTATATCTATCAGACAGCCTATCTGTCTGTCTATCTATTTGTCTATCTATGCCTATTTATTTGTATATCTATCAGACAGCCTATCTGTCTGTCTATCTATTTGTCTATCTATGCCTATTTATCTGTATATCTATCAGACAGCCTATCTGTCTGTCTATTTATTTGTCTATCTATATCTATTTATCTGTATATCTATCAGACAGCCTATCTGTCTGTTTATTTATTTGTCTATATATGCCTATTTATCTGTATATCTATCAGACAGCCTATCTGTCTGTCTATTTATTTGTCTATCTATGCTTATTTATTTGTATATCTATCAGACGGCCTATCTGTCTGTCTATTTATTTGTCTATCTATGCTTATTCATTTGTATATCTATCAGACGGCCTATCTGTCTGTCTATCTATTTGTCTATCTATGCCTATTTATCTGTATATCTATCAGACAGCCTATCTGTCTGTCTATTTATTTGTCTATCTATGTCTATTTATCTGTATATCTATCAGACAGCCTATCTGTCTGTTTATTTATTTGTCTATATATGCCTATTTATCTGTATATCTATCAGACAGCCTATCTGTCTGTCTATTTATTTGTCTATCTATGCTTATTTATTTGTATATCTATCAGACGGCCTATCTGTCTGTCTATTTATTTGTCTATCTATGCTTATTTATTTGTATATCTATCAGACGGCCTATCTGTCTGTCTATTTATTTGTCTATATATGCTTATTTATTTGTATATCTATCAGACGGCCTATCTGTCTGTCTATTTATTTGTCTATCTATGCTTATTTATTTGTATATCTATCAGACAGCCTATCTGTCTGTCTATCTATTTGTCAATCTATGCCTATTTATCTGTATATCTATCAGACAGCCTATCTGTCTGTCTATCTATTTGTCAATCTATGCCTATTTATCTGTATATCTATCAGACAGCCTATCAATCTGTCTATTTATTTGTTTATCTATGCCTATTTATCTGTATATCTATCAGAGCCTATCTGTCTGTCTATCTATTTGTCTATCTACGCCTATTTATCTGTATATCTATCAGACAGCCTATCAATCTGTCTATCTATTTGTCTATCTATGCTTATTTATCTGTATATCTATCAGAGCCTATCTATCTGTCTATCTATTTGTCTATCTATGCCTATTCATCTGTCTGTCTATATATCTATCAGACAGTCAATTTTTATCTATTTATCTGTCTACCATTAAAGTAACAACATTGTTGCTGTTTGTTTTCTCAGGTTCTCACATTTTTGATGATGTACAGAACTCACTGCCAGCGAATCCTCGACACTGTCATCAGGGCCAACTTTGACGAGGTCAGTGAAACAGTCCACCTGAATCGGGAAATTCTACCAAATGTAAATAAGATATCAATAACTATATAACAATCAATATAAATATTTAACAAGGCACACACCTATGTATATATATAGGTGGTTCGGAAAGTAATGTTTTATATTTAGAGACGAAATAAAAGTTTCATTTAAATATGATGAAGTCAAATTTCAAAAAAATAACATCAACGACAACTGAAACTGTCCGTCAGTCAGCATCAGTTTTCAAGGTGTTCTACCTCGTTTGCTATCTTTCTTTCTTTCTATCTATCTAACTATCTATCTATCTATCTATCTATCTATTCATCGGTCTATCTTTCTATCTATTCATTTATCTATCCATCTTTCTATATTTCTATCTATCTATCTTTCTATCTATCTTTCTAACTATTCATCCATCTATCTATCTATCTATCTATCTATCCATCTATCTATCCGTCTATCTATCTATCTATTTATCTATCTATCTATTCATCTATCTATCTATGTTGAACGTGCACAAGCTGTGCACTAGTGGGGCTAGAACATTTAATCCTTATAATGTCTATTAAAAGAACAAGCTGATTTGTTTTTTGTTTTTTTTTGACTTTCTCATTATTGATAACGCCTAACACAACATGCTGCCAAAAGATGTATTCATCTATTATTGTTGACGATGAAGAATTGCTATCAATGTGTTGTCTTAATATGAGAACCCGTCTTGAAAAAGCTTAATACATTGCAGTGAGTCTTACCTAAACCTTACCTGTAGAGGTTTGGTTTAAAAGTTGTAAGCTTCTCGTCAAGATCCCAAGATTCTTTCAACAACGAATAAAGGAATCAGATGCATTGAAGGCCTTTGTCCTGACTTATAATAGTGATTATGTTTTTGACAAATATCGTGATTCACCATGTATAATCTGCTATCATCGATAAATCTAACCCGTCGATCGAACTTCAATCACGGATGTAAAAAGCATTATCCCGTTTATACAATTATGTATGCAGATATCTATCACAATTATGTTTCCATCGATAACGCGTGCTTGGAATTAAAGCTCAACATTTTCGGAAAAAATGCGGATTATACATCGTCAAATACGGTAGATTTGAATGTTTTAGTTCGTCTACAAAAATGAAACATTCCTATCCGAACAGCCTAGTACTAATAAATATATATACTTGTTACATATATATATATATATATATATATATATATATATATATATATATATATTAAAGTGAAATGACCATTCAGAAGACCATGTTGTGTACATATGAGATTTCTTGATTATTCTAACGTTTCGCCAGTTCATTCGTTTTGAAACGTCAAAATAAACTAATAAATCTTATTAGTACGCAACATGGTCTTCTGGGTTATCATTTCACTTTAATATAGTCGGATAAATTACAATCCACATCAATACACGGGTCATATATGTATGTGTGTGTGTATGGATATGTATATATTCATGTATATTTATATGCATATATTTGTGTATATATGTATGTATATGTATGTTTATATACATATGAAAACGCATGTGTCAATAATATGCTTGATATTTGTGTGCGTGTATGTACCCTCAATTCTCAACATGTTTGTTTTGTTCAGTAGCATACTTTGTGAATTCATAAAATCGCTCTCATCCATACATGCACACATATACAAAATGCCCCAAAGTTGGGGGAATTGAACAATGAAAAAAAAAAAACAAGTAGATACCACCGTCTCCTTCGAAGTAATCCCTTGATTGTTGATTGCACACTGGCTCGAAAAGGTACAGATCACAAAGCCTGGCAGTGCAGTAAAAGTCCGGACTATATATGAAGTCTGTATAATATATATATATATATATATATATATATATATATATATATATATATATATATATATATATATATGAAAGTCTTACGATCAAAATCCAACCTTTAACTTCGTCAGGCTACGAACGTATAAATCCTAATACACACAAACATATATATGTATATAGTTCCATACTTTACAGATATGAGGATAATATATATGTGTACACACACACACACACACACATATATAGAAGCATTTGTTGATAGAGTTAATTTATGATGCATTACACCATCTAATGGTGATTTTTTTTTACCTTCTTTCATAATCCAATCTGAAATTAAATATGCATCTTTTATTCTCTTGTGTCCCATTTTCAGATTCAGAATTTTTTGGTGCATTTTTGGCAAGGGATGCCGCAACACATGACCCCCTTGCTTGGAACCAATGCCATAGTGACCCTCGTTGGTGTCTGTGATTCCATTTTATACAAGGCCATCGCTAATGTTCTCATGCCCTCAGTACTTCAAGCTTTGCCAGAGAGGTAATCTATTCAGAGAAAAGATAAATCAATGCGCGCGTGTGAATGTTTGCATATTTAAGTGTGTCATTGTGAGTGCATGATAGTTTGCATGTGTAAATCTGTGTTTGTGCATGTGTGTGTGTGTGTGTGTGTGTGTGTGTGTGTGTGTGCGTACGTGTTTGCGAGAGTAAGTGTATTTATGCGTATGTGTGTGTATGTGCCCATATGTGCGTATGCAAATGTGTGTATATATTGTGCATGTGTGTGCGCACGCGCGTGCGTGTGTGTGTGTGTGCACGATCTGAAAATTTGGGCTATTTCAGCCCAAATTAGTACATGTCGAATACGTCAGATTAGACTTTTTACATCTATTATATTATCTACGATGGTCAATTTTCGGTTGGACCGCTTCTTTGTGAATTTTTGTTTTTACCCAGTGTCAAAAACGGTTCCAGTTACGTGAGTCTTACATAGGCTGTATATCTGTACGAAATTCTCGTATGTTTTCCTTTATTTTGGGGGTTGGAGGATGAGATTTCGGAGAATTTAGATTCTTTTTAAAATTTTCGCTTCAATTTTGGACAAAAAAATCAATACGAGTTGACAACTGTGATCCTGTCTTGCATTACCATAGAACAGACACTAAATATTTAGTATTTGTTAGTAGTTTTATTTTATTTTATGTAATTAAATTCAATGTTACATTTTTATCGAAATGAATGAGCTTTGCTCTTTCCATTTATGTAACTAAATTTAAGGCACAGTATCGAAGGGACACATCCACTTGTCATTCTCAATTGACAGATTTACTCGACCTAAAAAAAAGCAATGTTGATTCCATTGTAAAATAGAATATACGGTAGCACAAGGACAAATGATTAGTTTGATTGATCAATTTAACAAATAATTACTGTAATTAATTTGATATTAGCATCTTTTTTTCTTTCTCTCCCTTTAAAGTTTGACCCAGGTGATCCGGAAATTTGCCCGACAACTTGACGATTGGTTGAACTATGCTCTTTACTCGTTGCCAGAAAATCTTCGAAAAGTGAAATTTGATCGTAAGTACACCAGACAAGTTTTATTGAATCACTTTTTTTAGTTATCAACCCAAGTAAATTCCTTGAATATTTGCGTGAAATAGAGGTAACCTCTGTTAGCCTTGAAATAAACAATTATTTCTCTCTTAGCTTTTATTTGTGTCTTTAACATCGAAAGGAGGGAGAGTTACTTCCCCACACCTACCAGATGATACCTGATGAAGGCCATAGAGTACAACGTCCGAAACGTTGTATGAAAAACAACCAAGATGAGGATAGTCCGAATAATAATAGAAATAATAATAGAAATAAGGGAGAGAACATAGAAGAAAGATAGTTTAATAAGAGGACAGGAAAGGAGGGGGTAAAAAAACAATGTTTGATAGAGGGTAGGAAGAGAGAGGATTGTTTAATAAAAGTAGTTTGATAAGAGGGCAAGGGGAGAAAGAAAAGAAAGTTATGTTATTTACTTCAGTGGTAGGGAGATCTATTGTTGCACAACATTTAGATCAAAACACAGACAAAGAAGATCTGAAGAAATAAAGGGCGAATTAAGGAATAGAGAAGAGCACAAGGTAATGGATCAGCACTTGTGGAAATTCTATGGATTCTGCTTCTTCTTTTTTTACTCTACTGATGTCATCCGCAGCGGGGAAGGATACAGTCACATTTGCTTTCATCCTGTGGGAAGTTACCATTGGTAAAACAGCCGATACATACCTTCCTAATTACACAGCTAAGAATGTACCCAATTAGCTACTGAGTGCACAGGGAAATTTGCTCTATGAAAAGTATCCCAAGCTCTTCGCTCGTGCTGGAATTCGAACTTGCTACCTTCTGTGCGTGAGGCAGAGGTGTCAACCATTTAACCATTTGAGCAACAACGTATGCGTATTTCTTCTGAAGGGTTCAGCTAGTATACATCATCAATGCAGCATGATTAGACATCAATATCTTTGACGCTATTGTCGTATTAGCTATGTTTAGAACTTATCCTAAAACAAACTTTTTCACAAATTATTTGTTCACTCAATTTGCAGCCGATAATATGACTCCATTCATTTCATCCAATGACCGGAAGTCTTTCTTCAGGCTAATCATGCGCAAAGAATTACAAAGAGACTGCTGGGAAATCAACCATATTTCATCGATAGAAAGACCAGGGGATATCATGGGCGTCCGCTGTAACTTTTCCTGGGGGAGGAGGGGCAAACAGATATATTTCCGGAGAAGAGAGGCAAAAGGATATATTAGCAATATATCGATCCTGTTACAAGTGCAGAATAATACCATCTTTTTATATTAGCACATTAAGTTGGGGTTACATAAAAAAAGGTGTACTGCACCATTATCCTTTATTGACTATAAGGTTAGAACTTTGAAACACCCTCACCCTACGTAGAAAGGTAGGGTCCAGGAGAGAAATGCCCCATTATCCCCCTCCAACGGACGTCCATGGGGGACTACAATAATTTCCTCTGAGATCTATTTCTTTGTTTTGTTTTGCTTTTTGCTTTATTTTATTCCGTTACTTTCAAACCCTTTCGTTATTTTCCATTGGCGTCATATTAGCATTATAATCACTGCTACCTGATTTAAATACTGTTGCTGGGTTCAGCTTACTCATGTGTTCTGACATTTATATATATCTATGTATCCATGAATCTATATATACAGCCCCAATCGTTCATAATAGAAATTCAAAATTTTTCACTCACATACACGCACACACACACACACATACATATTTCCCTAAATGAGTAGGAAAATTACTTTTTTTCACCCCTCCCCCTAGTCTTTTTGCGGGGTTTCAATTTATAATGTTACTTTATCCAAAATTGATCCCTTAGTTTGTGTCATAATTGTTTGAAAATTAGGACTTTCTAGTGATCATTGCCCAACAAAAGAGAAATAAATAACTTACTCATTCTTTTTATTAAGTTCATGGTTCTAACCATACTGGTTATATTTTAATCAGGATAACCACTGCTTATATCACGAAGTAATTAGGAGCATACAAGGGTGGAGGAGATTCATAATTTCCCTTGGATGTTTGTATTTTTTTGTTTAAATTTCAATAGGCGTCTTATATGACTGCAAATAATATGATTTAGTTAATTAATTTAAGCAGTGTTCACTTTCTTCGTTTAGGCAGAAGTTTAGTCAGGTTTGTAGACGAGGTTCGAGTTAACATTAAAATCGGAATGTAAACGCTTATTTGTCAAGGTAAATAGTAAAATAGGTGAGATTTTGGCTCTTGTTACTTTTCACGTCGTAAATCAAAGGTAATGGTATTCTTTGGCCTTACAGATGTAAAATTATGATAGTTGAACCCAGTATAAAAGGCTTTAAGAAGTATATCAACACAACGTATATAATGAATTTAAAAATCCATTCATTGGATCTTTAACAGAATATTGTGCACTATGAATTCCTTTACTTACGATGGAAACAGTGCATCCAACGTGCCAAACTGTCCCCGCAATTCTCTTTGGGCCGCATCCACAGATTTCCGACATTCTGTACGTCTCATAAAGAACAAATTATTGGCTTTTAACTTGATTATTGTATTCAGCTACCATGTTTCATACCCTTAAGATCATGGATTATCATTACTTCCAATTTACGACGTGAAAAGTAACATGAGCCGAGATTTTTACAATTCAATCTCCCTCTTCCAAACACTTTGTACCTCTATGTACTTGTAAATTCTGTAGTACACGCGTATAAATATGTATTTACTTACATCTGACTTTCCTTCATGCTGGTAGTTACATTTCAATATCAATGAACCCCCTCGGTTGCTTGTTACCTTCGGCAATGTGAGGTATAGAAGGTCGTGGAAAGTCATCAGGCCATGCGGCACCCCTGTCTGTTGGTATTATATGTCATCTTTCTTACGGCAAGTCGGCCCCGTCGAATGAATTTGAATGTCGCCGAGTTCGCATCTGTATTCCGATTCGCCCATTGTGCTCCAATCATGCATTATGGCTATGTGACGTCCTTGCCGTGACTCAACCGTCGGCCGGCAGCGTTGAGTAATCTACCAACGGTCAAAGGTCACACACAATTAGAATATGACTAGCGAACCGATTTTCAAGAATATTGGTGACGCCATTACGAGACACTTTTAATTCCTCTTATATCGACTGCGGCTGCCTCGTTCTCGACATGTTCATAAATTTATTCTTCAGACTAGCGTTGCCAATTTAGATGCTTCAAAACTAGATTTAGATTATTTAGGTTGCGTTTAGATGTAAGAATTTGATTTTAGACGTTGGATTTAAATTTAGATTTTTTTTAAATGAGGCTTAGATATTTTCAGATTATTATGGAAAAATCTTCATATTTTGGATCAGTCAAGTCTTATTGGTCACGAATGTTAAATCATATTTCATTCTTTATTTGTGAAATTTGCTTGATATTTTAGTGGGGATTTTTTGTTATGATATGCATGAGCTGAATTTTATGGCTTTTGGGGTGCTATCTTTATGAAACAAGTCTTTACAAAACCTAAGGAAGTAGAAAGTATAAGAGGGTAATTCAGTATTTGGAATGCGAAATCTATACTATTTACTTGCATTTTAATTGTTTAGTCAAGTTTATAACAATTTAATTCAGAATGTTTTACTATATTTCATCAAATAAGAAAAACAAATGATAAAATAGGTCTGGTTAACCATTCAGTAGAATCCGTCGCTTGACCCATATCTTTATTAGTAATGTTTGTCTAAACTCCTGATCAAAGACAATTCCATTCTCCCTGATTATCCAAATATATTTCAAGGATAAAATCCCTGATAATGAATTTTCATAACCAAGTGATTTGCTATGTTTTTCCATAGAATCATTTTTGCTGCATTTATATTATGCTAATAAAAATCCAATTCTGTTTTTAACGATTTCATTAGTTATTGGCAATTGTCAATACTTTTTCTTCTTTTTTGTTTGATTTAGTTGCCCGAAGGTTTTGCCAAGTGCTCCGGCGACAGACTTCTTTGAACCATTTGTGTCAAGCCGCACGAACCGTCACTCAAAATCCGGACATAACAGGACAAATGGTTGATGATTGGATGAATATTGACCTCAGTTCAATTGTCAAACAAACTCTCTACACTATGGACCATTACAGCGAGAAAGATCACCAAACCATCGCTAATTGTAAGTATCGAATCTGACGTCTTGACCGTCGCCCAGTGGTTCTCAAACTGTCTGTCGTGGCATAATAATGCGTTGCAACTATCTCCGGATTGGCTGCGTACAAAAGTTTATTTAACATTTTAAATCTTTACAAAATATTTGCTCGACCAATTTGGGAATACTGTCAAAAAGCGTGGAACAGAGTTGTCTAGATGCGATTTTTTCAATTTTTCAATTCTGGAAGTCACTCTCGAATCCGAAAAATCAAAAGAAACGTCTCAATTTGTAAAACTGGAATATGAATAAAGAATGTTGAAATCTAAATATCATCAACACTAGACTCACAAATTCGAACAAAGGTAAAACAAAAGAAGAAAAAACTGAATTGGTAACCCCAGGTTAGAGTTCATACCTGATGAAAATATTAAGAAAATAGAAAACGTTCAACGTCGGTTTACAAACAATGAGAAAAATTACCATACGAGGAAAGGATGCAGGGATATAACTTCATTTCATTTGAAAGGAGTTGAGAAAGAGAGAGAGAGAGATGGAGAGAGATGGAAAGAGGGAGAGAGAGGGGGCTTGATAGAGCTCAATTATGTTGGTCAAGGGGCTGCACGGATGAAGAACCTAAAAAGTTTTTTCAATTTAATAAAAATAGAACTAAATGACATGAATATAAAGTACAGAAAAACATTGTGAATTGAACTAGTGACAAATCTTTTTTATCCAATATATTGTGAACTCATGGAAAGGATAGAGTGAAAAGGCATTTGCACCACAATCATCATGATCATCATGATCATCATCTTCATCATAATCATCATCATCACGGGTCTTTTAACGTCCGTCGTTGGACAAAGACCTTCCCTAGAATCCACCACATTTCTCTATCATGGGCGTCGCGGAGCCAGTATTTTCTAAATTTGTCGAGTTCAACTCTCCATCTTGTTTTTTGTCGGCCTCGGTTTCGCATGTGGTCTCTGGGGATCCATGCTGTGAGTCGTGATGTCGATCGGTTGTCTGCGATTCTAGCAACATGACCAGCCCATTGCCTTTTGAGTTTTCGATTGGATTCTGTGATGTCTCAATCACCTGTTTTCTTTCTTATATACTGCGCTGTCTTGTGATCTCTCCATGTAAGGTTGAGCATGATTCTCTCATTTACGCGCTGCATGCTTCTTAGTTTGTGGATTTGTTTCTTGTTAGGTTCCACGTTTCAGCTCCATAAGTGACCATCAGGAGAATGCATTGGTTGTGTACTCTCCTTTTTAAGATTATTTGGATCGTCTTGTTTTTAGTTTTAAATTCACAATTCAACCAATATTTGAAGAAATTTGGTGAGACTGAACTTGGGCCAGTCCGGTATGATATGGGGAGGGCCATGTAATTTTTTCCAAAAATACAAACAAGTATTTCGTGTCTTGAACTTCTCCGATACAGATATTATGTACGTCCCGCTTCGGCCACAGAGATGCCACTCTAATTATTATGTCACAATTTTGTGAGACGTTGAGATCTCACAAAATTCTGATATGATAATTAGATTTTTAGCGACAGATGAAAGGACAAAACGATTATGTGTATGCATATCAATGTTTATATAGATGTTTCGTAAATTGACCACAGGAAATTTTTGTCTATTCATTTTTACAATTGGTGTGTTGCGTAAATCAAATATATTTCTTAGTGTGCCATCATAAAATAAAGTTTGAGAACCACTACGACATAGGTAGTAGATTAACAATTCTCTGCTTTTTACCATTATTCCCGTTCGACTCACTTTTTAATTTTGTTTTTCTGTTCAATAACTTATTTCGATTATTTAAAACACGAGAAGCAGATGAAATGATGACTAAGCTCTTTCAAATATCAATGAAAGTATAATTTATTTTCAGATCAATATTGAAATATTTTTGATTTCGTACTTCAAAATTAGTTTTACGCCTCGGGTAGGCAGCGTTTCTGTTAACGGCTCAAATCTTCTTATATTAACAAATCAATATCTCAATTTAAATGATATTTTGAATCTGCCCCCAAAATGCAATTACATTAGTAAACAAGTGTGGTTGCTCCAGGGTCAAACGTCACTTTCAGTCGAGCTTAAATGACTTGACTTGTAAGTTTTGGAATTATTTCAACTTGTGCAAAAACAGTTTTCTTTTAAATGAAAAAAAAATCTTTAGATTTGGCCATGGAAAGGTGATAAATAAAAAATGATTTACTTTCACGTCTTGTCCAAGTCTGAAACAAAGATAACTCCATAGTTTGATAAAATTCTGCTTTTAGCAATTTTCTCTATGGTGTAAAATAAACGGCATTTTATGTATAACAATCTAATATGTTCTTCAAGGGGAAACTAGATGATACTTACGTTTTTGTTCCGTAAACTGGTATCCTTTCAGGGTGCCGTGAATTTGAACGCCTGTTGGAGGAGCAGGCACCCATTGAGTGTTTTCTGGAATGGTTGGACACCATGGTGGATAGGTGTGTGGTTAAGGTAAGTCAGAATTCGAAGATTTATTCTTATCCAGGAATTTGAAGAAAAACATGCGCACACTGATATATTTATAAACATATAGAATGTATCTATATCAACAATAACAGAAAAAGAAAACTAATATATTTGGTGGTATTATTATTATTATTATTGATATCATTATTATAATTATTATTATTATTATTATCTTTATTATTATTATTATTATTATTATTATTATTATTATTATTATTATTATTATTATTATTGATTAATTTTGCTATCGGTCTATATTCTTGTGTTCTACGACTATTATAACTTAATCGTAGGTTTGAGACTTGTGAGAGAGGAGTAATCGATGATAGTTATAGTGGAGGCTGGGTCCATTTTACTCACAATCAAGCATAAGCACCTGATTCTATTCTTACCTTTGTTTATTGCATTGCAATGGTCGGTGAGAGATATGAGAAGAATTATCCATGAACAAATAAGCAGGATAAGAGTATAGGTATACTTTGATTAGTGCGGTTTTTTATGCAGTACGGTTAAGATATTGTTGTACAAATTAATGTAACTGAGTATAAACTGAAAAACAACATCAAGTTGTAATAAGACCTTGAAAAATATAGTTTCGAACTTTACAAACAATTTGGAACGAATTAATTGCATTAATCAAGGTTTATCTATGTTATGAAAAGAAGAAAAATCTATAAAAATTCTGTTATTATTTTATTCATTTTTGACAGCCTAGTTCAAAACAATCGGGGAATCTGCGGACAGTGGCCAGACAATTTTTGCTCATGTGGTCTTGTTTTGGCACAAGAGTAATTAGGGACATGACCCTGCAGAGTTCACCGAGTTTTGGTGAGTGAAAAATATTATCATTATTATTATCATTATTATTATTATTATTATTATTATTATTATTATTATTATTATTATTATTATTATTATTAATAATTTTTGACTAATTTGATAATGACAAGTATTCATCTGAAAAAATATCTCATTCTAAACTCGTGCTGAATTTGATAACAGACCATTGAATTACCAGATAATCTCTTTGAAAAGAACTCACGCTTATATTTTAATTTTTATATGATTTTTAAAACAAACTACTGAACTCGTTTCAGTGGATTGTTCATTGTTTCGAATGGTGGGTAAGAGATATTTCTTCTGGAAAAATGATTACCTTCAAGTGGAAGAGTCCATTGTTATGGATAGAAAAACATAAAAATCACACAGTTCATTCATGAGTGGTTCATCTTTCTTGATTGCTAATCTAATTTTCATTTCCAATGCAGATTTCTCAGATTGAATTGTTTTTAAATCGTGATTTTGAATTATCCATCGCTGAAATCCAACGAAATTTTTCTTGATTCCTAGTTTCCGTTCGTAAAATGGAGATAACTCCTGTAAGCCTTAAAATGAATTAAAGATTATCTCTCCTATCAAAGAAAAACTTTCATAGATATATCAATTTTATATATCAAAGTTATTGTTTCGAAAAGAAAC
The DNA here is from genome assembly GCA_963457665.1 of Thysanoteuthis rhombus. Taxonomy (NCBI): domain Eukaryota; kingdom Metazoa; phylum Mollusca; class Cephalopoda; order Oegopsida; family Thysanoteuthidae; genus Thysanoteuthis; species Thysanoteuthis major. The sequence continues at coordinate 852,590 of OY735221.1, forward strand.
TTGAAAATTTAAGTTATCCAAAAACAAAATTATCTATTTATACATTAGGAACCATCAACCAAGACTGTCATCAAAACTGTCAAGATAGGTTTCTTCAGTTTTTAATTTGGTCCGGCTGGATGGCTGGCTATGTATGGATATATCACGCGTACAGGCCGCATCAATGGGGCCAGAGGCTTGAAAATCTAAATATCTACTCCTTATCATGTCAAGGAAAAACTTGAAAATAGGTTTTCAGGGGGGTATCTATTTACAATGTAAGTTTATGCTAAATTGGTCACTACTCTATGTGCTCATTTTTTGAAAATTCTAACATTTTAGTTATCTAAGGCGAGAGTAGTAACTTATTCATTGATCATTCCTCAAATGTTTTTATTGATCAACCCTAACACGGTGCATTGCTAAAAAGATATTGACCAGGTGACGATTTGTGTGACTAACCAGACCTGTTTCTTCCTGGTGTTATTTCATGGAGGAGACAATCCCATTAACCTTCGCTCATTTTAAAGCTATCAGGAGTGATCACATTTTATACATGGAAATTAGGAATCTACCATTTTTTCAAAACTTCTTCCCCTGATCGAACTGTTTCCTTTCCTTTTATAACAGGTTCATTCCATTTGTTGCATCTGATGTTCGATGATTATGTTTTGTACTTGGTGGAGAATCTTCACAGTCAAGAAAGAGTCAGCGAGTTTCTTAGGAATATTCGACAAGGAGACACGCCTATCGGTAAGTTGTATGAATCTTTTCATTTACAATAAGCATCAAAATAACTATACCTATTTAGTGCTTAAAATACGTAGGGACTGTTCCCATACGGAGGGTAAGTCTTTAATGTAGGAGGTTGAAAATAGCGAACATTGAAAACCACAGAAATGTTCTTGGTCACTCATTAATATCTGTGATAGTCGATATGAAAGTTCACCAATTTCTGTGGTTTATAGGATTCCCCCAAAAAGGCTGATGCCTTGATGTTGTCTGGAATTGACTTTATTTTCCCCAAGTAAGAGCAAAAACAATCACAACAACAATGGCCCTAACCAAAACTACAACGCTTCAAAGCTACTGAGGAGGTTGAAATTTGGTATGCAATCTAATTCCAACCCCACTAGACGATTTATAAAGAATAAATTGGGGTTACCCGACCACCTTTCCCCTATAGACTACCTTTCTCTTCAATTTATATCTAAAATCGCCTCAAATCATAACATTAAGTGCGTAGATTTTTATGGCATTTATCTAGAAAATATCTAGGTATTAATTCATCATTTTATTCTATAGCCAAATCTCGTGGCTGAAATAGTTGCATTTTCTTATCTGCTTATGTGTCGATTATAAAGCCATGATCGTTCATTGTTGAAAATTAAAATTTTTGACACACACTCCCTGCAATGAATAAGGAGAATGCCTTTTCAATTTCTTTTTTTTTTATAAATTCGGTTCAGTGGTTGAAATAGCTGTGTTCTTTAACCTTTTACGTATCATTTGTACACGCCTAAGCGTTCATAGAGGAAATTTAACTTTTTTGTACACAGAATCCCCCAATGAGTTGGGGATACTTTTTTTTAGTTCACCCTAGTGGCTGAAAGAGTTGCATTTGTTTTTGTAATGTATGTGAAATACTTCAGTCAGAGTATACTTCGAACCTCAATCACTCAGGCTTATCTCAACTGTAATTATGATGTCGCTTCTTTTTTTTCAGATTTCGGCGAAGAATTAATGCCAAGCACTCCAAACTTTAGTGATGGAATGTCATCACCATCGGAGACCATGACCCCACCAGTTGTCAACCCCACCCAGCGTCCGATGGAAAGGTGTTCTGTGATTACTAACGGCAGAGAAGTGATGAATCAAGTTGGGGGTACATTACACCCAGGTATGTCACATCACCTGGATTATCTTATTGAACCTAAATTTTCCAAAGTTCTGCACACACACTAACAAAGTGGCAGATTAACAATTAGGCTGACTGGGCTTAAGCCTTGGGCTTGGAAAGGGAGGTCCCGAAAGCAAAGAATCGTTCAATTGACTGCGTACTCAAAATGGAAATGGCTCCTGTTAGCCTAAAAATGAATTATCCCCCTTTGAGAGAAGAAAAGTTATTGCTTTGAAAACCGTTGAAATGGTTTGGAGCGGGGTTGTACACCGTTTATATTCATTTTATTTGCGTGATGTTCCGAAAAAAGGAGATAATATTTCATTTTAAGGCTGACATGAGTTTTCTCCATTTTACGAGCGAATTCCAGGAATCAACCCAGTTATCCAAGTGCCAATTTCCGATTCCTACAAGTCTGACACTTTGTTTCCCTTTATTTTTCCTTAGATTATTCGTGCCAGCGTACCACCGAAGTGACCAATATCAATTCAAGCCACAGCCCAGTGGACGACTCCCAAGCAGTCAGCGTCAAGTCACCCTACTCCCCGGGGGCCGATTCAGGGCGATCCAGCAATCCCAGTCTACAGAACACACTAACATCTACCCCAGTCAACCATATAGCAGGGTACATGAAAGTTTTTTTTTTTCAAGATTTGCACTGAGAAATTTTTTGAATATATTAAAAGGAAACTGAACATTGGGAAATCATGTACAAAAATCAGAGATCTTGGTTCCGAATTCTGTCAATTCTGAATGTGTATAAGGATGCTGAGGAATGGAAATAAGACAGGATTACCAAAAAATCAAAAAGATCTGAAATTTTCTCCATTTTATGCACAAATTCTAAGAATCAATCGATCTTTTATTCTTCCATGCATTTTTCAAAGGAATTTTCTTTTTCTTTCCAGTCCCACCTACCAGCAGTGCCAACCGTACCACATGACCTATGGACAAAGCTTAACCAATCAACATACAGCTACAATGGAAACACAAAATTCTCACCCAATGTATGGCTATGACGTATCTTCACAGGTCAGTTGCATCTTCCTTATTTCACATTTACACGTTGACAAAAGATTTTATTTTTACTGTTACAGACAATAAGGATATTTACAGTTACGTACAAAAAATAGTATTAACAGTTATGTACAAAAAAATGTTATTTGCTCAGTTACAGACAAAAAATGACATTTATACAGCTATATACAAAGATGCATAGAGAATTTATGAGACAACAATAGTATTATTGATTAATAAAATCATTAGCGAGGTTACTCTTATCGAATGTATTCGTCACAAAATGGCCCAATATATCTCAGAAATCATTGAATGTAAAAGCACGCGTTTTAATTATTCGATAATACATTTTTTTAAGATTCGTCTACATCTTTAAGAATGACCTGGCCTTTCCCTTTCGTCACATTTTTGGAGCTCATTAACTTGGAAAGAAATGAAAATAGTATTCTAACCAACCGAGAGCCCATTATTCTAGGATTTATCTTAAATGCTGCAAGGTTTTCAGTAGGTGGGGAATTATGATGGGTTTTTTTCTTAAGTGATTTTTGGCAATCCTTGCTTATACAGATGTAAAATACGGTAACTAAACATAACACAATAGCATTATCGCGGATTATTTCATCTTTGGTATATCTCAGAAATGGATGAAGTTTTTTCTAAATATGTTTCCGCTAAACGACAGAACATCAAGAACATTAATAGTGTAAGTGAGAAAGCATGATATTCCCACTTTTAGCGTAAATATGTTACAAATTGATAACAATCTATAAAAAAAATAATCTTTAATTTCGTCAGTTCAATTTTCCCTTTTTTAAAAGCATCCTACTACTAATCAAGCTATAAATCGAACCTTTTTTATACAAATCATAAATAAATGCGTAGTTTTAATTTGACCCCAAATTTATTTAATCAAAATAAAGATAAAATAACTATTATTAAAGTTCGTTGTTTTCACCAAAAAAATAACCAAATTTTGCCAATTAGGCAATCTCGTTTGTTCGGCATAACATGTGAACCATTTACTTGTTGAAATTTCATGTAGCTTCATGTGGTTTCATGTAGCTTCATGTGGTTTCATGTGGTTATATTTATCGTTTCTTTCTGCTTGTAGTATTCGCGTCACTATTTATCAGCAGCAGCAGCGGCAAGTGAACATCATGGCAAAACGGATGTAACGACATTAACGCCGGCTGGACGACAAAGCGTCGCCACTGGAAATGTTTCTGCAGAATGGCCGGCAGCAGATACAAATGCAGGAAATAATCGATATGGAACTCCTGTCATGACTCCACATGAGAGTGTCCTACGAGTGTAAGTCTCTTTTTTTCTCTCTCTCTTTCTTTCTTTCTACATTGTTATCTTTGCCCTTTTCTTTCTTAATCTTATACTGCTTTTTCTTTCTTTCCTCCTTTCCTACCTTTCTTCTTTTATCGTCCTTCTCCTTCTCCCCTTTTCTTTCTTTCTTCCCCCTTTTCTTCTATTTTTGGTCCTTTCTTCTTTTCTTTTCCTCTTTCTCTCTATCTATCTTTAATTTTTTTTCCTTTTCCGTCTTACTTTTTCTCTTTTCTTTCTTCCCCCTTTCTCCTTGCTTTCTTCTTTCCTTTCTTTTTTTCTTCATTTGCCCTTCTGTTCCTTCTTTACTCTTTCTTCCTTCATCCTTTCTTTATTACTTCCTTTCATCCTCTTTTTACACTTATCTCTCCCTTTCTTTCTCTCTTTACATTTTCCTCCCGCTTTCTATCTTTCTTTCTTTCTTTCTTTCTTTCTTTCTTTCTTTCTTTCTTTCTTCACTCTTTCCCTTTTCTTAAGACTTTCTTTTTTCTCTCTTTACCCTTTCTTTCTTTCTCTTTCTACACTTATCCCTCCCCTTCTTTCTCTCTTTACATTTAACTCCTGCTTTCTTTCTTCCTTTCTTTCTTTCTTTCTTTCTTTCTTTCTTTCTTCACTCTTTCCCTTTTCTTAAGTCTTTCTTTTTTCTCTCTTTACCCTTTCTTTCTTTCTCTTCCTACATCCATCTCTCCTTTTCTTTCTCTCTTTCTTCATTCATTGATTCTTCATTTTCTATCTATCTAAGCTCATTATTCACAGATTCTTTTTTCCTTTTTGACAGAAATGACAACACAAACTATTCCCCCTACCAAGCGGTGCGCACCACTCCAACATACGATTATACCGGATATGCCTACCCTGACAATTACCCACGGACCATTTCAAACTCAACCACACCCGAGACCACATCATCGCATTCGTATCATCACGGTTATACAAGCGACGGTAGCGGCGCTGGTGTGGTCACGGCCACCAGTGGCAATAGTGGAGCCGGAAATGCTGGGGGCAACGGTCACGTGACAGATTACTATGATGACGGAAGGACGGAGTACGGCAGTGCCCCCAAACGGAAGTATGAGCATCACCCGGATGCCACCCGACACTACAACAAGCGCTACCACAGCCGGGAACAGTATCAACCATACCACCACGTCACTTCCGGTAGCTACATGTAAAACGTGAAACAAAGTGTTTATTTCGATTTTCACGTTGAGATCTCCGTCCACTCATTGTTTCAGAACAAAGAAAATAATAAAAGAAGAAAAAATACTGTAAAATATGAAAAATGTACGCAAAACTGAATTTTTTTTATTCGTTAAAAGACATTTAAAAGAAAGAAGAGAAATAAAAAAATTCAAGAACTAACAAATGATAACAAAATATAACCTCTTTCTTCACACACCAGAGGCGGATCCAGGATTTTTAGCGTTGAGAGGTGGGGGAGTCTGGACCTCCTTTAACCCCTTCGATCGCTCCAGCACACAGAGAGAAAAAACTGAAGGAAATTCTTTATTCTTCACAGCCTGTTACTCTCCGTTGTGATGAATGCTATAAACGGAGCCTATGGAAAGGTTGTGCATAGAGTTTATCCAATCTTGGCCAAAGGGCCATAAGGGGTTGGGATCGAAACCGGAAGAGCCATAAGTCAAGACTCGAAATTTGAGCCCAGCTGTATGCTAAGAACATTTCTTTTTTTTTCAGTTTGGAGTGCCCTCAAGGACCCTTGCACCTCTGGTCGCTTAATTGATGAGCCGTTCTTGAAGGCCATTTATGTCACTTTTACTCCAGTAAAGCTTCTATTTGGAGCCGTCGAGAGAAAAGAAATGCTCATGAGAGGGACCTACAAAGAAACTTAGTTACCTTGAAAAAATTACTCTAAGATGTCCTGTCTGAGAATTGGTCATTTTATTCAATCGTACTGTTTACCAAATCGACAAGAGGGACAGATCGAGCAGTACTTTTGTGTATTGATAAAATCTGCCACACCTCAATGGTTAAAAGCAAGAACTATCTATTAAATACTTCGTATACAAAATAAAAATTACAAGCTAAAATGTTTACAAAGGCGTTTCTATAATATGGGGTAAGAGAAAAGATACGTATGACCTCTGTTTCTTTATATTTCAACCGTCGGAAAGTAATGAAAAGTGTTTTTTTTTTTTCTCAATTCAAACTCCAGTCTATGTCAGAGGTTGGAGATGACTTTCCCACCGAACAGCAAGAACAAGAACAATATGCAAAGAAGTTTGGTGGGACTATATTTAGGGAGGACAACCGAGAAGAAAGAGGGAAGAAAAGAAAAAGAAAGAAAGGAAACTGTGTTATAAAAAAGAAAAAAGGGACAGATATTAAAAGGATTATATATATATATATATATATATATATATATATATATATATATATATATAAGATTTGACATGCAAACAACAAAAATGAAAGGAAAACAATGAAAGAAAAGAGAAAAGGATTTTTTTGTTTTATAAACGAAAAAAATAAAGTCTTTGTTCACTTCGATGAAGGATGTTAATATAAAGGCGTGGTCAAGTATTCGACGAGGGTGCCGTACTCAGGGCTGTACATACACATTTTCAGAAAACGGCAAACAAAACACATTTTCTTCCTGAAATTCCACAAACAAAATAAAAACAAATACAAAAAAAAAAAAATACCAAACCCCTTGTATACATGAGAACTGTCTGTCTGTCTGTCTATCACGTCATAGGAATCACCAAAACATGATCTCTGTTCAACCAAATTCGGCATACATACACAATGGACCTAGGGGAGGGTTTTAAAGTAATTTTTTTCCAATTCTGAGGAGCCTGGATTTTCAGCTTAATCTTATTTTATTAACCAGATAAAATCTATAATACTATACGGCTTGTTTCCATCTGAGAAAAAAGATCGTGCATTTGAATTATGTATTTGATAAATCGCACCTTACTTGAAAAATCATAAACTCTTGGATCTCTTTGAACTTGAATATATGGGTTTGGATAAGAATTCAACCCAATCCCAAAAGTTATTAATTTAAAACTTTCTCCCAAGTTCACTGAATATGCAGGCCACATTTGGTCGGGCGAATCAGACTTGTTGTATTATATAGACATATATGGAAATCAGATCATTATCATCGGCTCAGTGCGAAAGCAGACCACACCAAAAGTGCACCGTGTATACATGCAAAATCAGGTTGGGTTGCACCCATGTATAGGTGTTTTTTATTGCGTGACAGACAAGCAGACAAATGTACAGATGGTCACATTGAAATGAACTCAACACTTCCAAATAAAGAGAAAGTTACATGAAAGGCACACGAAATCTGGTAAATACCGTAATTCACCATGCATAATCCGCTACCGTAGATAATCCACACCGATTGAACATCAATTTAGGATGAAAAATGGATTATCCCGTGTGCACAATTATGTATACATATATGTATAACAATTATTTTTTACTGTGTATAGTTTTAAGGATCATTAACATTTAAAGAGTATTTCGGACACCTGAATCCTATGTTATAAGTATTGCTGCTATTTGAGAAAAACATCTTCTCCTTATCACCGTCGCATTTGAATAGTACACCTGAAGAAAGCCGAGGAATTGTTCGGCCGAAACATCATCTTAACAACACAAACAAGAAGGAATTCAAACGTCCGGAAAACACTTTGAATTATTTTTTAGCTCAAAATTTTCGGAAAAAAATGCGGATTATCCAAGGAAAAATACGGTGTACTTGAAAATCTCCGCTTTTGTTTTTCTCTAATTTCGCTGAATTCTGTTTACAATTCTTAACCCCACGTCTTTAAATTCAGTACGTTGACAAAACGCACAGAGACACGCGTGAACACAGACATACATACCTACATACATGCACGTGGAAAGACATACAGATATGCAATCAATATTCACACATAATGTACTCTTATATACACGCTCTTATATTTTGTATATATATGTATCACAATGTATAGTCATTTGCATGTTTCAAATATCTCATATTGATATGTACATATTTTATATTTCTGCACAAACGCACACACAAACACAAGATAATACAAGAAGTATAAACACTTACAAAGTACAATATTCAATTACATACATAAAAAAAAACATATGCTAAGATTATACTTTACCCAAAGCTATTATATATCTACGCATCAAAGCACACAAGCATATATATATATATATATATATATATATATATATATATATATATATATATATATATATATATATATATATATTGGTTGAGCATATAATAACTGACTGCTGGCACATGTTGCCAAATCTTGTGTATATGGCTTCAATGTTTCTTACCTGATACCTATCTTAGTTAGTAAAATCCTTTTTATCCTCTTGAAGATTAAAAATGTGTCTGTTTTCATTTATTCCAAACGTATTTATCCAGAAGATTTCTTTACAGATTATTTCTCTTTCATTATTGTTTAATGAGCTGCAGGTTCATTAAGAACATTACGATGCTATGTGATAGAAGAGACAAGTTTGACTAATCATTCAATAGGAACCGTTTCGTGAGCGACGCCTTTTGGCAGTTTGTCTTACAGCTGGGGGTGGGGTTGAGGGTGATCAATCAAAAAATTGGAAAAAAGGGGGATCAATAGATAAGTTACTTCGAATACCTTTTTGCTGGATCGCTAGATTTTCCGAATCTTCAAAAGAAGCAAGAGTGAATACAGCCAGACATAAAATAACCGTTTTAGCATAAATTTGCAGGGTAAATTTAATGCCTGCCTAAAAATCTTTTGGGGGGAGGAATCTTAAAAATACAAAAAAAAGTTCTCTAGGATTTAAAGGATGGAATGTTTAAATCTTCAGCCCTCTTGCTCTATTGGTGAAGCCTGTATACATGTTGCCGTACAAATCTATCCAGCCAGTCAACTAGAATCACTCAAAACTGAAGAAACCCACGTTGACTTTGTTGAGATATTTAGTTGACGGTGTCTAAAGGCTTAAACTTTTAATGTTTTTTGAATATTGCTTACAGATATAGACAAATAAGAATTGAAGAAAATTCGTCACGACGGTAACGAAGTATTTTTATTGTTCCTTTTTTTATAATTAGATGAAGTATTGTAACTAAATATCTTATCAATTTTGACCATTCATTCATCATGATCATATTAATCAACGCTACCCACAAATGACCAGTTTAATCACTGTTGCTGGGTTTCGGTTATCCGTGTCTTCTGACATTTATATGTAGCTATTTATGTATCTATCTGCACTTCACCCAGCCGATACCGTTCACAGTAGAAATTTGAAACACTCCTCCCAATGAGTAGGAAAGATGGTGTTTGTTTTTTTTTTTACCCGAATCCCTCGAAATAGGTTTTTGGTGGGAAGATTAATATGTAATGTAAGTTGATACTAAATTGGTCAATAGTTTGTGCTGGCTTGGTTTTTTTTTTGTTTTTTTTTGTTTTGTTTTTAAGACAAATCTGTTTTTAATGATCACAACCCAACGTATGGCGAGAGAATTAACTTGTTCATTGATCACCCCTTTTATAAATAAAAATTTATCTCACAGATATGCATGAATATATTTTGTCCTAATAAAGAAATTCATTTATACAAAAAAAATCAAAATGTATTTTTTATAATTTTGTATTCATTGTGAAAATAATACAAACGTTACAGAAATCATCTTCAGTCTGAATAGAAGTTAGAGTGGAACTTATCATTGCAGCAACCAGTCTTGTCTATCATTTTGTGTGATATGGACGGACTATTTTCTTCACCTATGTTGTCCTGGTACCCCTGGCTTTTCGTTGAGTGTGGTTGCTTCTTGAATGTTGCAATACTTCCCAGAGCGTATGCTCAATTCGACAGGATGCATTACATCTGTTTTTCTATATCCGGGTTGTGTACTTGGTTTCAACTACCAAGTTGCTTTCTTTGCATTGGATGATCTATTTGCTTTTTCTGAAACATTCCTTATGATGAGAGGTTCCCAGATGCTATTAATGTCGATGTTCGGCCCGCTAATTGATTCGACTAAAGAAAGTAGGTAAGACGTTTTTTCCAAGCGTCGTATTCGCTAATTGTTCTCCCTATCAATAATTTGCACTTTATCCCGTAATGGACTGATGTACTGGTGGGCAGGTGTATATTTAAACTAAATTAGACTGGCGGACTAAGAATAGTTGGCATGTATATGAAGGGTAACGATAATCGATTTAAGTACTCGCACTGTCTTCTCGATTGCAGAGGACGGGATTATATCTGCTACCGCTGCCGATACTTCTGCTGCTGCAGCTGCTGCTGCTGCTGATGATGATGATGATGGTGATATCAATAATGATAAGGAGATCAAGATTATTGCTGGGTAATGTCAGTGAAGACTTCAATCATTTAAAAACAAAAAAAGTGGCTTGATAATTTGCGATTGGTTATTTCTAATCTCATAAAGAAATAAAGTTTATAAATTATGAATCATTAGATCAGTGTTCCCCAACTTTGTTTGCTGTCTGGCTTATTTGCCTTTGGCGTGACGTGTTATTGCCAAGTGAGGATCAGAGCTAACAATTTTTAATTTGTTTTCTCATGCAAATTCTTCATTGGATCGAAAACGAATTTTCAAAGATATATATCCACGAGTTTACATTGATAACTCAATGACTTTCATATAAGAATATCCTAAATCTTTATATTTATTAATAACATGAAGATTATTACGTTGAAATCGACAGCTTACAAGATTTGGGCATTTTTGCCACACATGTCGTCTTGTTAAAAGTCGCTTGTGAACAACATAGAATTACGATCTTATTAACCAGAAATTCCTGTTAATTTGTGCCGCCAGAGAACAAATATATATACATATACATATATATATATATATATATATATATATATATATATATATATATATATATATATATATATAGATAGATAGATAGATAGATAGATAGATAGAGAGAGGGGGAGAGAGAGAGGAAGAAGATTCTTTTATCATATACTTTTTAAGAATCTTGAGATCATACAAATTGATAAGAAAATTAAAGGCTGCAGCGAGATTCGGTCCCTCGACCTCCAGTTACAACCAACAAATCGGTGCAACCAACTGAACCGAGATTTTTCTTATACATTTCATCATCATCGTCATCATCGTCATCATCATCAAGAGCCAGTACTATCTGAATTTGTCTAGTTCGCCCTTTCATCTAATATTCTGCCGGCCTCGGTTGCGCATGTAACCTCGGGGGATCCATGTCGTGAGTCGCAATGTCCATCGGTTGTCCGCTATTCTTGCAACATGGCCAGCCCATTGTGACTTGAGCTCTTTAATGGATTCTATGACTCTTGTCTTTCCCCAGATGTACTGTGCTATCTTGTGGTCTTTCCATGTGAGGCCCAGCATGATCCTTTCATGTACATGTTGCCTAGTTCTCAATTTGCGGATCTGTCTCTTGCTTAGGTTATAAGTTTCAGCTCCATAAGTGATTATTGAGAGGATGCATTGGTTATACACCCTTCAGTTTAGTTACATACCCTTAAAGAATCTTAAGCACAAATTGATTAGAGATTTGGAGATTCCAAAGGGATTCGGGGCCTCGATCTCCAGTTGGCAAGACAGGCGCTCTAACCAATAATATGGAACCAATTCTCATCACATTCTTTTTCCATAGACCTTTAAATAATCGTTGAAATTGGAAATTAATTTAAATCGGGAATCCACTAAAAAATCGAAAGCCCCAGACACTCATCCCCCGGATTACTAAACTGGCGCTCTATCCAGCTGATATATGGAATCGATTCCCTAGACATTTGTTTATTTATTTAGGCTTGAAGAATATTCAAAACATGCAAAATAATAAGAAGGTTAAAGGCTCCAGAGGGATTCAAACCACTGTCGTCTAGTTTAGTACTGAACAATCAACTGATTGCCCCGACATACACTTTTAGAGAATATTAAAAGCATGGAAAGAAATTAGGAATTTGAAGGCTTCAGAGGTATTTAGAACTTCAACCTCCGGTTTCCAAAACCTTTGAGCTAATTCTCCAGGTAGGCTTTGGAGACTATTTGGAGACAGATTTTAAACATTGAGAAATCATTAGAAAGCTAAACGCTCTCGTACACTTGACCTATAGATTCTAAAACCGAGGCTCTTACCAAGTAAGCTATGAGGCCGACAACCATGATGTGCTTTTAAAAGAATAGAAATTGATAAAAAAGTTGAAGAAGACCATGGACATAAATTAGAATTAAAGAAGATGGGAATACACTTTCGGACAAAGTTCTTTTTAAAGAATCTTGAAAATGTAAAATTAATTAGTAAGATAAATAGTCCAAAAGGATGAGGCTTCCGACTTCCAATTTACGAGAATGATGTTCAAACCAACAGAGCTATGAAGTCGATTTAACGACGTTCTTACATCACATACTTAAAGGCTCTAGGGAATTGAGACATTTGATATCTACTTTCCAAGATCATGGCTCTAATCAACTGAGTTATAGAGCAAATACCCATTTATTCATAAACTTTTAGAGGAAATTTAAAAATATTAGATTAGTAAGAAGCACAAAGCCTCAAGATGGAATAGTAGTCTCAAACTCTAGTTTACTACACTAACTCCAGATGCTGTCATATATTTAAAAAGAATTTCAAGGATTGAAATTAATTAGGAAGTAAAGATCAATAATGATTACAGATTATATGACTTGTGCGCTAAGCAAGAAAAACAAATCTTCTTATGTTCTTTTTCTTACACATTCAAATGAAATTAAAATATCTATAATATCAAAAAATAGAAGGCTCCAGACGGATTAGATGCATTGACATAAAATTCATCACTATGACGCACCAACTAAGAGACTTAAGAAGCGAATGTATTGATACAGAAAAATATGGAGTGAAAGGAACATTATCTAGAGATTGTCGGAATGAGTGTGATTTAAAAGCTAAAAATAGATTAAGACAGTCGACCTCCAGTTTACTAGACTGGTGCTCTAACCAACTACGCTATGGAGCCGGTTGCCAGTTTCCCTAAAGTTCAAAACAAATAGAAAAAAGGTATATTTTATGGATATAAAAGTAATAAAAAGGCTCCAGATGGATTTGATCACTCAACCCTCAGTGTACTAGATTGGCGCTCTAACCAACTGAGCCATGGAGCCGGTTGTCTAATACACAGATTCTGAACACAAATAAACATAATGTATGTTTTGTGGGAATGAAAGTAATAGAAAGGCTCCAGAGGGATTCGGACACTCGACCTCCAGTTTACAAGACTGGCGCTCTAACCAACTGAGCTATGGAACCGGTTGTCTAATACCCAGATTCTCAACACAAATAGACATAATGTATGTTTTGTGGGAATGAAAGTAATAGAAAGGCTCCAGAGGGATTCGGACAATCGACCTCCAGTTTACTAGACTGGCGCTCTAACCAACTGAGTTATGGAGCCGTTTGTCTGATACCCGGATTCTCAACACAAATACACATAATGTATGTTTTGTGGGAATGAAAGTAATAAAAAGGCTCCGGGCGGATTCGGACACTCGACCTCCAGTTTCCTAGACTGGCACTCTAACCAACTGAGCTATGGAGCTGGTTGTCTAATAACCAGGTTCTCAACACAAATAAACATAATGTATGTTTTGTGGGAATGAAAGTAATAGAAAGGCTCCAGAGGGATTTGGACACTCGACCTCCCATTTACTAGATTGGCGCTCTAACCAACTGAGCTAGGGAGCCGGTTGTCTAATACACAGATTCTCAACACAAATAGACATAATGTATGTTTTGTGGGAATGAAAGTAATAGAAAGGCTCCAGAGGGATTTGGATACTCGACCTCCAGTTTACAACACAGGCGCTCTAACCAACTGAGCTATGGAGCCGGTTGTCAAAGTCACAGATTCTCAACACAAATAGACATAATGTATGTTTTGTGGGAATGAAAGTAATAGAAAGGCTCCAGAGGGATTCGGACACTTGACCTCCAGTTTACTAGACTGGCTCTCTAACCAACTGAGCTATGGAGACGGTTGTCGAATACCCAGATTCTCAACACAAATAGACATAATGTATGTTTTGTGGGAATGAAAGTAATAGAAAGGCTCCAGAGGGATTCGGACACTCGACCTCCAGTTTACTAGACTGGCACCCTAACCAACTGAGCTATGGAGCCGGTTGTCTAATACCCAGATTCTCAACACAAATAGACATAATGTATGTTTTGTGGGAATGAAAGTAATAGAAAGGCTCCAGAGGGATTCGGACACTCGACCTCCAGTTTACAAGACTGGTGCTCTAACCAACTGAGCTATGGAGCCGGTTGTCTAATACCCAGATTCTCAACACAAATAGACATAATGTATGTTTTGTGGGAATGAAAGTAATGGAATGTCTCCAGAGGGATTCGGACACACGACCTCCAGTTTACAAGACTGGCGCTCTAACCAACTGAGCTATGGAACCGGTTGTCTAATACCCAGATTCTCAACACAAATAGACATAATGTATGTTTTGTGGGAATGAAAGTAATAGAAAGGCTCCAGAGGGATTCGGACACTCGACCTCCAGTTTACAAGACTGGCGCTCTAACCAACTGTGCTATGGAGCCGGTTGTCGAATACCCAGATTCTCAACACAAATAGACATAATGTATGTTTTGTGGGAATGAAAGTAATAGAAAGGCTCCAGAGGGATTCGGACACTCGACCTCCAGTTTACTAGACTGGCACTCTAACCAACTGAGCTATGGAGCCGGTTATCAAATACCCAGATCATCAACACAAATAGACATAATGTATGTTTTGTGGGAATGAAAGTAATAGAAAGGCTCCAGAGGGATTCGGACACTCGACCTCCAGTTTACAAGACTGGCACACTAACCAACTGAGCTATGGAGCCGATTGTCTAATGCCCAGATTCTCAACACAAATAGACATAATGTATGTTTTGTGGGAATGAAAGTAATAGAAAGGCTCCAGAGGGATTCGGACTCTCGACCTCCAGTTTACTAGACTGGCGCTCTAACCAACTTAGCTATGGAGCCGGTTGTCGAATACCAAGATTCTCAACACAAATAGACATAATGTATGTTTTGTGGGAATGAAAGTAATAGAAAGGCTCCAGAGGGATTCAGACACTCCACCTCCAGTTTACTAGACTGGCACCCTAACCAACTGAGCTATGGACCAGTTGTCGAATACCCAGATTCTCAACACAAATAGACATAATGTATGTTTTGTGGGAATGAAAGTAATAGAAAGGCTCCATAGGGATTCAGACACTCGACCTCCAGTTTATTAGACTGGTGCTCTAAACAACAGAGCTATGGAGCCGGTTGTCAAATACCCAGATTCTCAACACAAATAGACGTAATGTATGTTTTGTGGGAATGAAAGTAATAGAAAGGCTCCAGAGGGATTCGGACACTCGACCTCCCGTTTACAAGACTGGCGCTCTAACCAACTGAGCTATGGAGCCGGTTGTCGAATACCCAGATTCTCAACACAAATAGACATAATGTATGTTTTGTGAGAATGAAAGTAATAGAAAGGCTCCAGAGGGATTTGGACACTCGAATTCCAGTTTACTAGACTGGCGCTCTAACCAACTGAGCTATGGAGCCGGTTGTCTAATACCCAGATTCTCAACACAAATAGACATAATGTATGTTTTGTGGGAATGAAAGTAATAGAAAGGCTCCAGAGGGATTCGGACACTCGATTTCCAATTTACTAGACTGGCACTTTAACCAACTGAGCTATGGAGACGGTTGTCGAATACCCAGATTCTCAACACAAATAGACATAATGTATGTTTTGTGGGAATGAAAGTAATAGATAGGCTCGAGAGGGATTCGGACACTCGACCTCCAATTTACTAGACTGGCACTTTAACCAACTGAGCTATGGAGACGGTTGTCGAATACCCAGATTCTCAACACAAATAGACATAATGTATGTTTTGTGGGAATGAAAGTAATAGATAGGCTCGAGAGGGATTCGGACACTCGACCTCCAGTTTACTAGACTGGCGCTCTAACCAACTGAGCTATGGAGCCGGTTGTTAAATACCCAGATTCTCAACACAAATAGACATAATGTATGTTTTGTGGGAATGAAAGTAATAGAAAGGCTCCATAGGGATTCAGACACTCGACCTCCAGTTTATTAGACTGGTGCTCTAAACAACAGAGCTATGGAGCCGGTTGTCAAATACCCAGATTCTCAACACAAATAGACGTAATGTATGTTTTGTGGGAATGAAAGTAATAGAAAGGCTCCAGAGGGATTCGGACACTCGACCTCCAATTTACTAGACTGGCACTCTAACCAACTGAGCTATGGAGCCGGTTGTTAAATACCCAGATTCTCAACACAAATAGACATAATGTATGTTTTGTGGGACTGAAAGTGATAGAAAGGCTCCAGTGGGATTTGGACACTCGACCTCCAGTTTACAAGACTGGCACTTTAACCAACTGAGCTATGGAGCCGGTTGTCTAATACCCAGATTCTCAACACAAATAGACATAATGTATGTTTTGTGGGAATGAAAGTAATAGAAAGGCTCCAGAGGGATTCGGACACTCGACCTCCAGTTTACAAGACTGGCGCTCTAACCAACTGAGCTATGGAGCCGGTTGTCTAATAACGAGATTCTCAACACAAATAGACATAATGTATGTTTTGTGGGAATGAAAGTAATAGAAAGGCTCCAGAGGGATTCGGACACTCGACCTCCAGTTTACTAGACTGGCGCTCTAACCAACTGAGCTATGGAGCCATTTGTCTAATAACCAGATTCTCAACACAAATAGACATAATGTAAGTTTTGTTGGAATGAAAGTAATAGAAAGGCTCCAGAGGGATTTGGACACTCGACCTCCAGTTTACTAGACTGGCGCTCTAACCAACTGAGCTATGGAGCCATTTGTCTAATAACCAGATTCTCAACACAAATAGACATAATGTAAGTTTTGTTGGAATGAAAGTAATAGAAAGGCTCCAGAGGGATTCGGACACTCGACCTCCAGTTTACTAGACTGGCGCTCTAACCTACTGAGCTATGGAGCCGGTTGTCTAATAACCAGATTCTCAACACAAATAGACATAATGTACGTTTTGTGGGAATGAAAGTAATAGAAAGGCTCCAGAGGGATTCGGACACTCGACCTCCAGTTTACTAGACTGGCGCTCTAACCAACTGAGCTATGGAGCCGGTTGTCGAATGCCCAGATTCTCAACACAAATAGACATTATGTATGTTTTGTGGGAATGAAAGTAATAGAAAGGCTCCATAGGGATTCAGACACTCGACCTCCAGTTTATTAGACTGGTGCTCTAAACAACAGAGCTATGGAGCCGGTTGTCAAATACCCAGATTCTCAACACAAATAGACGTAATGTATGTTTTGTGGGAATGAAAGTAATAGAAAGGCTCCAGAGGGATTCGGACACTCGACCTCCCGTTTACAAGACTGGCGCTCTAACCAACTGAGCTATGGAGCCGGTTGTCGAATACCCAGATTCTCAACACAAATAGACATAATGTATGTTTTGTGAGAATTAAAGTAATAGAAAGGCTCCAGAGGGATTTGGACACTCGAATTCCAGTTTACTAGACTGGCACTCTAACCAACTGAGCCATGGAGCCGGTTGTCTAATACCCAGATTCTCAACACAAATAGACATAATGTATGTTTTGTGGGAATGAAAGTAATAGAAAGGCTCCAGAGGGATTTGGACACTCGATTTCCAGTTTACTAGACTGGCACTTTAACCAACTGAGCTATGGAGCCGGTTGTCGAATACCCAGATTCTCAACACAAATAGACATAATGTATGTTTTGTGGGAATGAAAGTAATAGATAGGCTCCAGAGGGATTCGGACACTCGACCTCCAGTTTACTAGACTGGCACTTTAACCAACTGAGCTATGGAGCCGGTTGTTAAATACCCAGATTCTCAACACAAATAGACATAATGTATGTTTTGTGGGACTGAAAGTGATAGAAAGGCTCCAGTGGGATTTGGACACTCGACCTCCAGTTTACAAGACTGGCACTTTAACCAACTGAGCTATGGAGCCGGTTGTCTAATACCCAGATTCTCAACACAAATAGACATAATGTATGTTTTGTGGGAATGAAAGTAATAGAAAGTCTCCAGAGGGATTCGGACACTCGACCTCCAGTTTACAAGACTGGCGCTCTAACCAACTGAGCTATGGAGCCGGTTGTCTAATAACGAGATTCTCAACACAAATAGACATGATGTATGTTTTGTGGGAATGAAAGTAATAGAAAGGCTCCAGAGGGATTCGGACACTCGACCTCCAGTTTACTAGACTGGCGCTCTAACCAACTGAGCTATGGAGCCATTTGTCTAATAACCAGATTCTCAACACAAATAGACATAATGTAAGTTTTGTTGGAATGAAAATAATAGAAAGGCTCCAGAGGGATTCGGACACTGGACCTCCAGTTTACTAGACTGGCGCTCTAACCTACTGAGCTATGGAGCCGGTTGTCTAATAACCAGATTCTCAACACAAATAGACATAATGTACGTTTTGTGGGAATGAAAGTAATAGAAAGGCTCCAGAGGGATTCGGACACTCGACCTCTAGTTTACTAGACTGGCGCTCTAACCAACTGAGCTATGGAGCCGGTTGTCAAATAGCCAGATTCTAAACACAAATACACATAATGTATGTTTTATGGGAATGAAAGTAATAGAAAGGCTCCAGAAGGATTCGGACATTCGACTTCCAGTTTACTAGACTGGCGCTCTAAACAACTGAGCTATGGAGCCGGTTGTCTAATACCCAGATTCTCAACACAAATAGACATAATGTATGTTTTGTGGGAATGAAAGTAATAGAAAGGCTCCAGAGGGATTCGGACACTCGACTTCCAATTTACAAGACTGGCGCTCTAACAAACTGAGCTATGGAGCCGGTTGTCTCATACCCAGATTCTCAACACAAATAGACATAATGTATGTTTTGTGGGAATGAAAGTAATAGAAAGGCTCCAGAGGGATTCGGACACTCGACCTTAAGTTTACTAGACTGGCGCTCAAACCAACTGAGCTATGAGGCCGGCTGTCGAATACCCAGATTCTCAACACAAATAGACATAATGTATGTGTTGTGAGAATGAAAGTAATAGAAAGGCTCCAGAGGGATTTGGACACTCGAATTCCAGTTTACTAGACTGGCGCTCTAACCAACTGAGCCATGGAGCCGGTTGTCTAATACCCAGATTCTCAACACAAATAGACATAATGTATGTTTTGTGGGAATGAAAGTAATAGATAGGCTCCAGAGGGATTCGGACACTCGACTTCCAGTTTACTAGACTGGCACTTTAACCAACTGAGCTATGGAGCCGGTTGTCGAATACCCAGATTTCTTAACACAAATAGACATAATGTATGTTTTGTGGGAATTAAAGTAATAGAAAGGCTCCAAAGGGATTCGGACACTCGATCTCCAGTTAACTAGACTGGCACTTCAACCAACTGAGCTATGGAGCCGGTTGTCTAATACCCAGATTCTCAACACAAATAGACATAATGTATGTTTTGTGGGAATGAAAGTAATAGAAAGGCTCCAGAGGGATTCGGACACTCGACCTCCAGTTTACAAGACTGGCACTTTAACCAACTGAGCTATGGAGCCGGTTGTCTAATACCCAGATTCTCAACACAAATAGACATAATGTATGTTTTGTGGGAATGAAAGTAATAGAAAGGCTCCAGAGGGATTCGGACACTCGACCTCCAGTTTACAAGACTGGCACTCTAACCAACTGAGCTATGGAGCCGGTTGTTTAATAACCAGATTCTCAACACAAATAGACATAATGTATGTTTTGTGGGAATGAAAGTAATAGAAAGGCTCCAGAGGGATTTGGACACTCGATCTCCAGTTTACTAGACTGGCGCTCTAACCAACTGAGCTATGGAGCCGGTTGTCGAATACCAAGATTCTCAACACAAATACACATAATGTATGTTTTGTGGGAATGAAAGTAATAGAAAGGCTCCAGAGGGATTCGGACACTCGACCTCCAGTTTACAAGACTGGCGCTCTAACCAACAGAGCTATGGAGCCGGTTGTCTCATACCCAGATTCTCAACACAAATAGACATAATGTATGTTTTGTGGGAATGAAAGGAATAGAAAGGCTCCAGAGGGATTCGAACACTCGACCTCCAGTTTCCTAGACTGGCGCTCTAACCAACTGTGCTATGGAGCCGGTTGTCTAATACCAAGATTCTCAAAACAAATAAACATAATGTATGTTTTGTGGGAATGAAAGTAATAGAAAGGCTCCAGAGGGATTCGGACACTCGACCTCCAGTTTACAAGACTGGCGCTCTAAACAACTGAGCTATGGAACCGGTTGTCTAATACCCTGATTCTCAACACAAATAGACATAATGTATGTTTTGTGGGAATGAAAGTAATAGAAAGGCTCCAGAGGGATTCGGACACTCGACCTCCAGTTTACAAGACTGGCACTCTAAACAACTGAGCTATGGAGCCGGTTGTCTAATACCCAGATTCTCAACACAAATAGACATAATGTATGTTTTGTGGGAATGAAAGTAATAGAAAGTCTCTAGAGGGATTAAGACACTCGACCTCCAGTTCACTAGACTGGCGCTCTAACCAACTGAGCTATGGAACCGGTTGTCGAATACACGGATTCTCAACACAAATAGACAGATTGTATGTTTTGTGGGAATGAAAGTTATAGATAGGCTCCAGAGGGATTCGGACACTCGACCTCCAGTTTACAAGACTGGCGCTCTAACCATCTGAGCTAGGGAGCCGGTTGTCTAATACCCAGATTCTAAACACAAATAGACATAATGTATGTTTTATGGGAATTAAAGTAATAGAAAGGCTCCAGAGGGATTCGGACACTCGACCTCCAGTTTACTAGACTGGCGCTCTGACCAACTGAGCTATGGAGCCGGTTGTCTAATACCCAGATTCTCAACAAAAATAGACATAATGTATGTTTTGTGGGAATGAAAGTAATAGAAAAGCTCCAGAGGGATTCGGACACTCGACCTCCAGTTTACTAGACTGGCGCTCTAACAAACTGAGCTATGGAGCCGGTTGTCGAATACCCAGATTCGCAACACAAATAGACATAATGTATGTTTTGTGGGAATGAAAGTAATAGAAAGGCTCCAGAGGGATTCGGACACTCGACCTCCAGTTTACTAGACTGGCGCTCTAACCAACTGAGCTATGGGGCCGGTTGTCAAATACCCAGATTCTCAACACAAACACACACAATGTATGTTTTATGGGAATGAAAGTAATAGAAAGGCTCCAGAGGGATTCAGACATTCGACCTCCAGTTTACTAGACTGGCGCTCTAAACAACTGAGCTATGGAGCCGGTTGTCGAATACCCAGATTCTCAACACAAATAGACATAATGTATGTTTTGTGGGAATGAAAGTAATAGAAAGGCTCCAGAGGGATTCGGACACTCGACTTCCAGTTTACAAGCCTGGCGCTCTAAACAACTGAGCTGTGGAGCCGGTTGTCTAATACCCAGATCCTCAACACAAATAGACATAATGTATGTTTTGTGGGAATGAAAGTAATAGAAAGTCTCTAGAGGGATTAAGACACTCGACCTCCAGTTTACTAGACTGGCGCTCTAACCAACTGAGCTATGGAACCAGTTGTCGAATACACGGATTCTCAACACAAATAGACATAATGTATGTTTTATGGGAATTAAAGTAATAGAAAGGCTCCAGAGGGATTCGGACACTCGACCTCCAGTTTACAAGACTGGCGCTCTAAACAACTGAGCTATGGAGCCGGTTGTCTAATACCCAGATTCTCAACACAAATAGACATAATGTATGTTTTGTGAGAATTAAAGTAATAGAAAGGCTCCAGAGGGATTCGGACACTCGACCTCCAGTTTACTAGACTGGCGCTCTAACAAACTGAGCTATGGAGCCGGTTGTCGAATACCCAGATTCGCAACACAAATAGACATAATGTATGTTTTGT
Organism: Thysanoteuthis rhombus; assembly: GCA_963457665.1. Taxonomy (NCBI): domain Eukaryota; kingdom Metazoa; phylum Mollusca; class Cephalopoda; order Oegopsida; family Thysanoteuthidae; genus Thysanoteuthis; species Thysanoteuthis major. The sequence goes on from OY735221.1 coordinate 874,857, forward strand.
GGGAATGAAAGTAATAGAAAGGCTCAAGAGGGATTCGGACACTCGACCTCCAGTTTACTAGACTGGCGCTCTAACCAACTGAGCTATGGGGCCGGTTGTCGAATACCCAGATTCTCAACACAAACACACACAATGTATGTTTTATGGGAATGAAAGTAATAGAAAGGCTCCAGAGGGATTCAGACATTCGACCTCCAGTTTACTAGACTGGCGCTCTAAACAACTGAGCTATGGAGCCGGTTGTCGAATACCCAGATTCTCAACACAAATAGACATAATGTATGTTTTGTGGGAATGAAAGTAATAGAAAGGCTCCAGAGGGATTCGGACACTCGACTTCCAGTTTACAAGCCTGGCGCTCTAAACAACTGAGCTGTGGAGCCGGTTGTCTAATACCCAGATCCTCAACACAAATAGACATAATGTATGTTTTGTGGGAATGAAAGTAATAGAAAGTCTCTAGAGGGATTAAGACACTCGACCTCCAGTTTACTAGACTGGCGCTCTAACCAACTGAGCTATGGAACCAGTTGTCGAATACACGGATTCTCAACACAAATAGACATAATGTATGTTTTATGGGAATTAAAGTAATAGAAAGGCTCCAGAGGGATTCGGACACTCGACCTCCAGTTTACAAGACTGGCGCTCTAAACAACTGAGCTATGGAGCCGGTTGTCTAATACCCAGATTCTCAACACAAATAGACATAATGTATGTTTTGTGGGAATGAAAGTAATAGAAAGGCTCCAGAGGGATTCGGACACTCGACTTCCAGTTCACAAGCCTGGCGCTCTAAACAACTGAGCTGTGGAGCCGGTTGTCTAATACCCAGATCCTCAACACAAATAGACATAATGTATGTTTTGTGGGAATGAAAGTAATAGAAAGGATCAAGAGGAATTCGGACACTCGACATCCAGTTTACTAGACTGGCGCTCTAACCAACTGAGCTATGGAGCCATTTGTCTAATAACCAGATTCTCAACACAAATAGACATAATGTATGTTTTGTTGGAATGAAAGTAATAGAAAGGCTCAAGAGGGATTCGGACACTCGACCTCCAGTTTACTAGACTGGCGCTCTAACCTACTGAGCTATGGAGCCAGTTGTCTAATACCCAGATTCTCAACACAAATAGACATAATGTATATTTTGTGGGAATGAAAGTAATAGAAAGGCTCCAGAGGGATTCGGACACTCGACCTCCAGTTTACTAGAATGGCGCTCTAACCAACTGAGCTATGGAGCCGGTTTTCGAATACCCAGATTCTCAACACAAATACACATAATGTATGTTTTGTGGGAATGAAAGTAATAGAAAGTCTCCAGAGGGATTCGGACATTCGACCTCCAGTTTACTAGACTGGCGCTCTAAACAACTGAGCTATGGAGCCGGTTGTCGAATACCCAGATTCTCAACACAAATAGACATAATGTATGTTTTGTGGGAATGAAAGTAATAGAAAGGCTCCAGAGGGATTCGGACACTCGACCTCCAGTTTACTAGACTGGCGCTCTAACCAACTGAGCTATGGAGCCGGTTGTCTAATACCCAGATTCTCAACACAAATAGACATAATGTATGTTTTGTGGGAATGAAAGTAATAAAAAGGCTCCAGAGGGATTCGAACACTCGACCTTCAGTTTACTAGACTGGCGCTCTAACCAACTGTGCTATGGAGCCGGTTGTCTAATACCAAGATTCTCAACACAAATAGACATAATGTATGTTTTGTGGGAATGAAAGGAATAGAAAGGCTCCAGAGGGATTCGGACACTCGACCTCCAGTTTACTAGACTGGCGCTCTAACCAACTGTGCTATGGAGCCGGTTGTCTAATACAGATATTCTCAAAACAAATAAACATAATGTATGTTTTGTGGGAATGAAAGTAATAGAAAGGCTCCAGAAGGATTCGGACACTCGACTTCCAGTTTACAAGACTGGCGCTCTAAACAACTGAGCTATGGAACCGGTTGTCTAATACCCTGATTCTCAACACAAATAGACATAATGTATGTTTTGTGGGAATGAAAGTAATAGAAAGGCTCCAGAGGGATTCGGACACTCGACCTCCAGTTTACAAGACTGGCGCTCTAACCATCTGAGCTAGGGAGCCGGTTGTCTAATACCCAGATTCTAAACACAAATAGACATAATGTATGTTTTATGGGAATTAAAGTAATAGAAAGGCTCCAGAGGGATTCGGACACTCGACCTCCAGTTTACTAGACTGGCGCTCTAACCAACTGAGCTATGGAGCCGGTTGTCTAATACCCAGATTCTCAACACAAATAGACATAATGTATGTTTTGTGAGAATGAAAGTAATAGAAAGGCTCCAGAGGGATTCGGACACTCGACCTCCAGTTTACAAGACTGGCGCTCTAACCAACAGAGCTATAGAGCCGGTTGCTGAATACCTAGATTCTCAAAACAAATAAACATAATGTATGTTTTGTGGGAATGAAAGTAATAGAAACGCTCCAGACACTCGACCTCCCGTTTACAAGACTGGCGCTCTAAGCAACTGAGCTATGGAACCGGTTGTCTAATACCCAGATTCTCAACACAAATAGACATAATGTATGTTTTGTGGGAATGAAAGTAATAGAAAGGCTCCAGAGGGATTCGGACACTCGACCTCCAGTTTACTAGACTAGCGCTCTAACCAACTGAGCTATGGAGCCGGTTGTCTAATACCCAGATTCGCAACACAAATAGACATAATGTATGTTTTGTGGGAATGAAAGTAATAGAAAGGCTCCAGAGGGATTCGGACACTCGACCTCCAGTTTACTAGACTGGCGCTCTAACCAACTGAGCTATGGAGCCGGTTGTCGAATACCCAGATTCTCAACACAAATACACATAATGTATGTTTTGTGGGAATGAAAGTAATAGAAAGGCTCCAGAGGGATTCAAACATTCGACCTCCAGTTTACTAGACTGGCGCTCTAAACAACTGAGCTATGGAGCCGGTTGTCTAATACCCAGATTCTCAACACAAATAGACATAATGTATGTTTTGTGGGAATGAAAGTAATAGAAAGGCTCCAGAGGGATTCGGACACTCGACCTCCAGTTTACAAAACTGGCGCTCTAACAAACTGAGCTATGGAGACGGTTGTCTCATACCCAGATTCTCAACACAAATAGACATAATGTATTTTTTGTGGGAATGAAAGTAATAAAGAGGCTCCAGAGGGATTCGAACACTCGACCTCCAGTTTACTAGACTGGCGCTCTAACCAACTGTGCTATGGAGCCGGTTGTCTAATACCAAGATTCTCAACACAAATAGACATAATGTATGTTTTGTGGGAATGAAAGTAATAGAAAGGCTCCAGAGGGATTCGGACACTCGACCTCCAGTTTACTAGACTGGCGCTCTAACCAACTGAGCTATGGAGCCGGTTGTCTCATACCCAGATTCTCAACACAAATAGACATAATGTATGTTTTGTGGGAATGAAAGTAATAGAAAGGCTCCAGAGGGATTCGGACACTCGACCTCCAGTTTACTAGACTGGCGCTCTAACCAACTGTGGTATGGAGCCGGCTGTCTAATACCCAGATTCTCAACACAAATAGACATAATGTATGTTTTGTGGGAATGAAAGTAATAGAAAGGCTTCAGACACTCGACCTCCCGTTTACAAGACTGGCGCTCTAACCAACTGAGCTATGGAACCGGTTGTCTAATACCCAGATTCTCAACACAAATAGACATAATGTATGTTTTGTGGGAATGAAAGTAATAGAAAGGCTCCAGAGGGATTCGGACACTCGACCTCCAGTTTACAAGACTGTCGCTCTAAACAACTGAGCTATGGAGCCGGTTGTTTAATACCAAGATTCTCAACACAAATAGACATAATGTATGTTTTGTGGGAATGAGAGTAATAGAATGGCTCCAGAGGGATTAAGACACTCGACCTCCAGTTTACTAGACTGGCGCTCTAACCAACAAAGCTATGGAACCGGTTGTCGAATACACGGATTCTCAACACAAATAGACATAATGTATGTTTTGTGGGAATGAAAGTAATAGAAAGGCTCCAGAGGGATTCGGACACTCGACATCAGTTTACAAGACTGGCGCTCTAACCAACTGAGCTAGGGAGCCGGTTGTCTAATACCCAGATTCTAAACACAAATAGACATAATGTATGTTTTGTGGGAATGAAAGTAATAGAAAGGCTCCAGAGGGATTCGGACACTCGACCTCCAGTTTACTAGACTGGCGCTCTAACCAACTGAGCTATGGACCCGGTTGTCTAATACCCAGATTCTCAACACAAATAGACATAATGTATGTTTTGTGGGAATGAAAGTAATAGAAAGAATCCAGAGGGATTCGGACACTCGACCTCCAGTTTACAAGACTGGCGCTCTAACCAACTGAGCTATTGAGCCGGTTGCTGAATACCTAGATTCTCAAAACAAATAAACATAATGTATGTTTTGTGGGAATGAAAGTAATAGAAAGGCTCCAGACACTCGACCTCCCGTTTACAAGACTGGCGCTCTAAGCAACTGAGCTATGGAACCGGTTGTCTAATACCCAGATTCTCAACACAAATAGACATAATGTATGTTTTGTGGGAATGAAAGTAATAGAAAGGCTCCAGAGGGATTCGGACACTCGACCTCCAGTTTACTACACTGGCGCTCTAACAAACTGAGCTATGGACCCGGTTGTCGAATACCCAGATTCGCAACACAAATAGACATAATATATGTTTTGTGGGAATGAAAGTAATAGAAAGGCTCCAGAGCGATTTGGACACTCGACCTCCAGTTTACAAGACTGGCGCTCTAAACAACTGAGCTATGGAGCCGGTTGTCTAATACCCAGATTCTCAACACAAATAGACATAATGTATGTATTGTGGGAATGGAAGTAATAGAAAGTCTCTAGAGGGATTAAGATACTCGACCTCCAGTTTACTAGACTGGCGCTCTAACCAACTAAGCTATGGAACCGGTTGTCGAATACCCAGATTCTCAACACAAATAGACATAATGTATGTTTTGTGGGAATGAAAGTAATAGAAAGGCTCCAGAGGGATTCGGACACTCGACCTCCAGTTAACAATGCAGGCACTCTAACCAACTGAGCTATTGAGCCGGTTGTCGAATACCTAGATTCTCAAAACAAATAGACATAATGTATGTTTTGTTGGAATGAAAGTAATAGAAAGGCTCCAGAGGGATTCGGACACTCGACCTCCAATTTACTAGACTGGCGCTCTAAACAACTGACCTTTGTAGCCGGTTGTCGAATTCCCTGATTCTCAACACAAATAAACATAATGTATGTTTTGTGGGAATGAAATTAATAGAAAGGCTCCAAAGGGATTCGGACACTCGACTTCCAGTTTACAAGACGGGCGCTCTAACCAACTGAGCTATGGAGCCGGTTGTCTAATACCCAGATTCTCAACACAAATAGACATAATGTATGTTTTGTGGGAATGAAAGTAATAGAAAGGCTCCAGAGGGATTCGGACACTCGATCTCCAGTTTACTAGACTGGCACTCTAACCAACTGAGCTATGGAGCTGGTTGTCTAATACCCAGATTCTCAACACTGATAGACATAATGTATGTTTTGTGGGAATGAAAGTAATAGATAGGCTCCAGAGGGATTCGGACAATCGACCTCCAGTTTACTAGACTGGCGCTCTAACCAACTGAGCTATGGAGCCGGTTGTCGAATAACCAGATTCTCAAAACAAAGAGACATAACGTATGTTTTGTGGGAATGAAAGTAATAGAAAGGCTCCAGACACTCGACCTCCCGTTTACAAGACTGGCGCTCTAAACAACTGAGCTATGGAACCGGTTATCTAATAACCAGATTCTCAACACAAATAGACATAATGTATGTTTTGTGGGAATGAAAGTAATAGAAAGGCTCCAGAGGGATTCGGACACTCGACCTCCAGTTTACTAGACTGGCGCTCTAACCAACTGAGCTATGGAGCCGGTTGTCTAATACCCAGATTCTCAACACAAATAGACATAATGTATGTTTTGTGGGAATGAAAGTAATAGAAAGGCTCCAGAGGGATTCGGACACTCGACTTCCAGTTTACAAGCCTGGCGCTCTAAACAACTGAGCTGTGGAGCCAGTTGTCTAATACCCAGATCCTCAACACAAATAGACATAATGTATGTTTTGTGGGAATGAAAGTAATGGAAAGGCTCCAGAGGGATTTGGACACTCGACCTCCAGTTTACTAGACTGGCGCTCTAACCAACTGAGCTATGGAGCCAGTTGTCAATAACCAGATTCTCAAAACAAAGAGACATAATGTATGTTTTGTGGGAATGAAAGTAATAGAAAGGCTCCAGACAATCGACCTCCCGTTTACAAGACTGGCGCTCTAACCAACTGAGCTATGGAACCGGTTATCTAATAACCAGATTCTCAACACAAATAGACATAATGTATGTTTTGTGGGAATGAAAGTAATAGAAAGGCTCCAGAGGGATTCGGACACTCGACCTCCAGTTTACTAGACTGGCGCTCTAACCAACTGAGCTATGGAGCCGGTTGTCTAATACCCAGATTCTAAACACAAATAGACATAATGTATGTTTTGTGGGAATGAAAGTAATAGAAAGGCTCCAGAGGGATTCGGACACTCGACTTCCAGTTTACAAGACTGGTGCTCTAAACAACTGAGCTGTGGAGCCAGTTGTCTAATACCCAGATCCTCAACACAAATAGACATAATGTATGTTTTGTGGGAATGAAAATAATGGAAAGGCTCCAGAGGGATTCGGACACTCGACCTCCAGTTTACTAGACTGGCGCTCTAACCAACTGAGCTATGGAGCCGGTTGTCGAATAACCAGATTCTCAAAACAAATAGACATAATGTATGTTTTGTGGGAATGAAAGTAATAGAAAGGCTCCAGACACTCGACCTCCTGTTTACAAGACTGGCGCTCTAACCAACTGAGCTATGGAACCGATTATCTAATAACCAGATTCTCAACACAAATAGACATAATGTATGTTTTGTGGGAATGAAAGTAATAGAAAGTCTCCAGAGGGATTAAGATACTCGACCTCCAGTTTACTAGACTGGCGCTCTAACCAACTAAGCTATGGAACCGGTTGTCGAATACCCAGATTCTCAACACAAATAGACATAATGTATGTTTTGTGGGAATGAAAGTAATAGAAAGGCTCCAGAGGGATTCAGACACTCGACCTCCAGTTAACAATGCAGGCACTCTAACCAACTGAGCTATTGAGCCGGTTGCTGAATACCTAGATTCTCGAAACAAATAGACATAATGTATGTTTTGTTGGAATGAAAGTAATAGAAAGGCTCCAGAGGGATTCGGACACTCGACCTCCAATTTACTAGACTGGCGCTCTAAACAACTGACCTTTGTAGCCGGTTGTCGAATTCCCTGATTCTCAACACAAATAAACATAATGTATGTTTTGTGGGAATGAAATTAATAGAAAGGCTCCAAAGGGATTCGGACACTCGACTTCCAGTTTACAAGACGGGCGCTCTAACCAACTGAGCTATGGAGCCGGTTGTCTAATACCCAGATTCTCAACACAAATAGACATAATGTATGTTTTGTGGGAATGAAAGTAATAGAAAGGCTCCAGAGGGATTCGGACACTCGATCTCCAGTTTACTAGACTGGCACTCTAACCAACTGAGCTATGGAGCTGGTTGTCTAATACCCAGATTCTCAACACTGATAGACATAATGTATGTTTTGTGGGAATGAAAGTAATAGATAGGCTCCAGAGGGATTCGGACAATCGACCTCCAGTTTACTAGACTGGCGCTCTAACCAACTGAGCTATGGAGCCGGTTGTCGAATAACCAGATTCTCAAAACAAAGAGACATAACGTATGTTTTGTGGGAATGAAAGTAATAGAAAGGCTCCAGACACTCGACCTCCCGTTTACAAGACTGGCGCTCTAAACAACTGAGCTATGGAACCGGTTATCTAATAACCAGATTCTCAACACAAATAGACATAATGTATGTTTTGTGGGAATGAAAGTAATAGAAAGGCTCCAGAGGGATTCGGACACTCGACCTCCAGTTTACTAGACTGGCGCTCTAACCAACTGAGCTATGGAGCCGGTTGTCTAATACCCAGATTCTCAACACAAATAGACATAATGTATGTTTTGTGGGAATGAAAGTAATAGAAAGGCTCCAGAGGGATTCGGACACTCGACTTCCAGTTTACAAGCCTGGCGCTCTAAACAACTGAGCTGTGGAGCCAGTTGTCTAATACCCAGATCCTCAACACAAATAGACATAATGTATGTTTTGTGGGAATGAAAGTAATGGAAAGGCTCCAGAGGGATTTGGACACTCGACCTCCAGTTTACTAGACTGGCGCTCTAACCAACTGAGCTATGGAGCCAGTTGTCAATAACCAGATTCTCAAAACAAAGAGACATAATGTATGTTTTGTGGGAATGAAAGTAATAGAAAGGCTCCAGACAATCGACCTCCCGTTTACAAGACTGGCGCTCTAACCAACTGAGCTATGGAACCGGTTATCTAATAACCAGATTCTCAACACAAATAGACATAATGTATGTTTTGTGGGAATGAAAGTAATAGAAAGGCTCCAGAGGGATTCGGACACTCGACCTCCAGTTTACTAGACTGGCGCTCTAACCAACTGAGCTATGGAGCCGGTTGTCTAATACCCAGATTCTAAACACAAATAGACATAATGTATGTTTTGTGGGAATGAAAGTAATAGAAAGGCTCCAGAGGGATTCGGACACTCGACTTCCAGTTTACAAGACTGGTGCTCTAAACAACTGAGCTGTGGAGCCAGTTGTCTAATACCCAGATCCTCAACACAAATAGACATAATGTATGTTTTGTGGGAATGAAAATAATGGAAAGGCTCCAGAGGGATTCGGACACTCGACCTCCAGTTTACTAGACTGGCGCTCTAACCAACTGAGCTATGGAGCCGGTTGTCGAATAACCAGATTCTCAAAACAAATAGACATAATGTATGTTTTGTGGGAATGAAAGTAATAGAAAGGCTCCAGACACTCGACCTCCTGTTTACAAGACTGGCGCTCTAACCAACTGAGCTATGGAACCGATTATCTAATAACCAGATTCTCAACACAAATAGACATAATGTATGTTTTGTGGGAATGAAAGTAATAGAAAGTCTCCAGAGGGATTCGGACACTCGACCTCCAGTTTACAAGACTGGCGCTCTAACCAACTGAGCTATGGAACCGGTTATCTAATAACCAGATTCTCAACAAAAATACACATAATGTATGTTTTGTGGGAATGAAAGTAATAGAAAGGCTCCAGAGCGATTCGGACACTCGACCTACAGTTTACAAGACTGGCGCTCTAAACAACTGAGCTATGGAGCTGGTTGTCGAATACCCAGATTCTCAACACTGATAGACATAATGTATGTTTTGTGGGAATGAAAGTAATAGATAGGCTCCAGAGGGATTCGGACAATCGACCTCCAGTTTACTAGACTGGCGCTCTAACCAACTGAGCTATGGAGCCGGTTGTCGAATAACCAGATTCTCAAAACAAAGAGACATAATGTATGTTTTGTGGGAATGAAAGTAATAGAAAGGCTCCAGACACTCGACCTCCCGTTTACAAGACTGGCGCTCTAACCAACTGAGCAATGGAACCGGTTATCTAATAACCAGATTCTCAACACAAATAGACATAATGTATGTTTTGTGGGAATGAAAGTAATAGAAAGGCTCCAGAGGGATTCGGACACTCGACCTCCAGTTTACTAGACTGGCGCTCTAACCAACTGAGCTATGGAGCCGGTTGTCTAATACCCAGATTCTCAACACAAATAGACATAATGTATGTTTTGTGGGAATGAAAGTAATAGAAAGGCTCCAGAGGGATTCGGACACTCGACTTCCAGTTTACAAGCCTGGCGCTCTAAACAACTGAGCTGTGGAGCCAGTTGTCTAATACCCAGATCCTCAACACAAATAGACATAATGTATGTTTTGTGGGAATGAAAGTAATGGAAAGGCTCCAGAGGGATTTGGACACTCGACCTCCAGTTTACTAAACTGGCGGTCTAACCAACTGAGCTATGGAGCCGGTTGTCGAATAACCAGATTCTCAACACAAAGAGACATAATGTATGTTTTGTGGGAATGAAAGTAATAGAAAGGCTCCAGACACTCGACCTCCCGTTTACAAGACTGGCGCTCTAACCAACTGAGCTATGGAACCGGTTATCTAATAACCAGATTTTCAACACAAATAGACATAATGTATGTTTTGTGGGAATGAAAGTAATAGAAAGGCTCCAGAGGGATTCGGACACTCGACCTCCAGTTTACTAGACTGGCGCTCTAACCAACTGAGCTATGGAGCCGGTTGTCTAATACCCAGATTCTAAACACAAATAGACATAATGTATGTTTTGTGGGAATGAAAGTAATAGAAAGGCTCCAGAGGGATTCGGACACTCGACTTCCAGTTTACAAGACTGGCGCTCTAAACAACTGAGCTGTGGAGCCAGTTGTCTAATACCCAGATCCTCAACACAAATAGACATAATGTATGTTTTGTGGGAATGAAAGTAATAGAAAGGCTCCAGAGCGATTCGGACACTCGACCTACAGTTTACAAGACTGGCGCTCTAAAGAACTGAGCTATGGAGCCGGTTGTCGAATACCCACATTCTCAACACAAATAGACATAATGTATGTTTTGTGGGAATGAAAGTAATAGAATGGCTCCAGAGGGATCCGGACACTCGACCTCCAGTTTACTAGACTGGCGCTCTAAACAACTTGGAACCGGTTGTCTAATACTCAGATTCTCAACACAAATAAACATAATGTATGTTTCGTGGGAATGAAAGTAATAGAAAGGCTCCAGAGGGATTCGGGCACTCGACCTCCAGTTTACTAGACTGGAGCTCTAACCAACTGAGCTATGGAGCTGGTTGTCTAATACCCAGATTCTCAACACAAATAGACATAATGTATGTTTTGTGGGAATGAAAGTAATAGATACGCTCCAGAGGGATTCGGACACTCGACCTCCAATTTACTAGACTGGCGCTCTAAACAACTGACCTTTGTAGCCGGTTGTCGAATTCCCTGATTCTCAACACAAATAAACATAATGTATGTTTTGTGGGAATGAAATTAATAGAAAGGCTCCAAAGGGATTCGGACACTCGACTTCCAGTTTACAAGACGGGCGCTCTAACCAACTGAGCTATGGAGCCGGTTGTCTAATACCTAGATTCTCAACACAAATAGACATAATGTATGTTTTGTGGGAATGAAAGTAATAGAAATTCACTAGAGGGATTCGGACACTCGACCTCCAGTTTACTAGACTGGCGCCCTAACCAACTGAGCTATGGAGCCGGTTGTCGAATACCCAGATTCTCAACACAAATAGACATAATGTATGTTTTGTGGGAATGAAAGTAATAGAATGGCTCCAGAAGGATCCGGACACTCGACCTCCAGTTTACTAGACTGGCGCTCTAACCAACTGAGCTATGGAGCCGGTTGTCTAATACCCAGATTCTCAACACAAATAGACATAATGTATGTTTTGTGGGAATGAAAGTAATAGATAGGCTCCAGAGGGATTCAGACACTCGATCTCCCGTTTACTAGACTGGCGCTCTAACCAACTGAGCTATGGAGCCGGTTGTCGAATCCAGATTCTCAACACAAATAAACATAATGTATGTTTTGTGGGAATGAAAGTAATAGAAAGGCTCCAGAGGGATTCGGACACTCGACCTCCAGTTTACAAGACTGGCACTCTAACCAACCGAGCTATTGAGCCGGTTGCTGAATACCTAGATTCTCGAAACAAATAGACATAATGTATGTTTTATTGGAATGAAAGTAATGGAAAGGCTCCAGAGGGATTCGGACACTCGACCTCCAATTTACTAGACTGGCGCTCTAAACAACTGACCTTTGTAGCCGGTTGTCGAATTCCCTGATTCTCAACACAAATAAACATAATGTATGTTTTGTGGGAATGAAATTAATAGAAAGGCTCCAAAGGGATTCGGACACTCGACTTCCAGTTTACAAGACGGGCTCTCTAACCAACTGAGCTATGGAGCCGGTTGTTTAATACCCAGATTCTCAACACAAATAGACATAATGTATGTTTTGTGGGAATGAAAGTAATAGAAAGGCTCCAGAGGGATTCGGACACTCCAGCTCCAGTTTACTAGACTGGCACTCTAACCAACTGAGCTATGGAGCCGGTTGTCTGATACCCAGATTCTTAACACTGATAGACATAATGTATGTTTTGTGGGAATGAAAGTAATAGATAGGCTCCAGAGGGATTCAGACACTCGATCTCCCGTTTACTAGACTGGCGCTCTGCACAACTGAGCTATGGAGCCGGTTGTCGAATACAAAGATTGTCAACACAAATAAACATAATGTATGTTTTGTGGGAATGAAAATAATAGATAAGCTCCAGAGTGATTCGGACAATCGACCTCCAGTTTACTAGACTGGCGCTCTAACCAACTGAGCTATGGAGCCGGTTGTCGAATAACCAGATTCTCAAAACAAAGAGACATAATGTATGTTTTGTGGGAATGAAAGTAATAGAAAGGCTCCAGACACTCGACCTCCCGTTTACAAGACTGGTGCTCTAACCAACTGAGCTATGGAACCGGTTATCTAATAACCAGATTCTCAACACAAATAGACATAATGTATGTTATGTGGGAATGAAAGTAATAGAAAGGCTCCAGAGGGATTCGGACACTCGACCTCCAGTTTACTAGACTGGCGCTCTAACCAACTGAGCTATGGAGCCGGTTGTCTAATACCCAGATTCTCAACACAAATAGACATAATGTATGTTTTGTGGGAATAAAAGTAATAGAAAGGCTCCAAAGGGATTCGGACACTCGACTTCCAGTTTACAAGCCTGGCGCTCTAAACAACTGAGCTGTGGAGCCAGTTGTCTAATACCCAGATCCTCAACGCAAATAGACATAATGTATGTTTTGTGGGAATGAAAGTAATAAAGAGGCTCCAGAGGGATTCGGACACTCGACCTCCAGTTTACAAGACTGGCACTCTAAACAACTGAGCTATGGAGCCGGTGGTCTCATACCTAGATTCTCAACACAAATAGACATAATGTATGTTTTGTGGGAATGAAAGTATTAGAAAGTCTCCAGAGGGATTCGGACACTCGACCTCCAGTTTACAAGACTGGCGCTCTAACCAACTGAGCTATGGAACCGGTTGTCTAATACCCAGATTCTCAACTCAAATAGACATAATGTATGTTTTGTGGGAATGAAAGTAATAGAAAGTCTCTAGACGGATTCGGACACTCGACCTCAAGTTTACTAGACTGGCGCCCTAACCAACTGAGCTATGGAGCCGGTTGTTTAATACCCAGATTCTGAACACAAATAGACATAATGTATGTTTTGTGGGAATGAAAGTAATAGAATGGCTCCAGAGGGATCCGGACATTCGACCTCCAGTTTACTAGACTGGCGCTCTAAACAACTTGGAACCGGTTGTCTAATACTCAGATTCTCAACACAAATAAACATAATGTATGTTTCGTGGGAATGAAAGTAATAGAAAGGCTCCAGAGGGATTCGGACACTCGACCTCCAGTTTACTAGACTGGCGCTCTAACCAACTGAGCTATGGAGCTGGTTGTCTAATACCCAGATTCTCAACACCAATCGACATAATGTATGTTTTGTGGGAATGAAACTAATAGATACGCTCCAGAGGGATTCGGACACTCGACCTCCAATTTACTAGACTGGCGCTCTAAACAACTGACCTTTGTAGCCGGTTGTCGAATTCCCTGATTCTCAACACAAATAAACATGATGTATGTTTTGTGGGAATGAAATTAATAGAAAGGCTCCAAAGGGATTCGGACACTCGACTTCCAGTTTACAAGACGGGCGCTCTAACCAACTGAGCTATGGAGCCGGTTGTCTAATACCTAGATTCTCAACACAAATAGACATAATGTATGTTTTGTGGGAATGAAAGTAATAGAAAGTCACTAGAGGGATTCGGACACTCGACCTCCAGTTTACTAGACTGGCGCCCTAACCAACTGAGCTATGGAGCCGGTTGTCGAATACCCAGATTCTCAACACAAATAGACATAATGTATGTTTTGTGGGAATGAAAGTAATAGAATGGCTCCAGAAGGATCCGGACACTCGACCTCCAGTTTACTAGACTGGCGCTCTAACCAACTGAGCTATGGAGCCGGTTGTCTAATACCCAGATTCTCAACACAAATAGACATAATGTATGTTTTGTGGGAATGAAAGTAATAGATAGGCTCCAGAGGGATTCAGACACTCGATCTCCCGTTTACTAGACTGGCGCTCTAACCAACTGAGCTATGGAGCCGGTTGTCGAATCCAGATTCTCAACACAAATAAACATAATGTATGTTTTGTGGGAATGAAAGTAATAGAAAGGCTCCAGAGGGATTCGGACACTCGACCTCCAGTTTACTAGACTGGCGCTCTAACCAACTGAGCTATGGAGCCGGTTGTCTAATACCCAGATTCTCAACACAAATAGACATAATGTATGTTTTGTGGGAATAAAAGTAATAGAAAGGCTCCAAAGGGATTCGGACACTCGACTTCCAGTTTACAAGCCTGGCGCTCTAACCAACTGAGCTGTGGAGCCAGTTGTCTAATACCCAGATCCTCAACGCAAATAGACATAATGTATGTTTTGTGGGAATGAAAGTAATAAAGAGGCTCCAGAGGGATTCGGACACTCGACCTCCAGTTTACAAGACTGGCACTCTAAACAACTGAGCTATGTAGCCGGTGGTCTCATACCCAGATTCTCAACACAAATAGACATAATGTATGTTTTGTGGGAATGAAAGTATTAGAAAGTCTCCAGAGGGATTCGGACACTCGACCTCGAGTTTACAAGACTGGCGCTCTAACCAACTGAGCTATGGAACCGGTTGTCTAATACCCAGATTCTCAACACAAACACACATAATGTATGTTTTGTGGGAATGAAAGTAATAGAAAGTCTCTAGAGGGATTCGGACACTCGACCTCAAGTTTACTAGACTGGCGCCCTAACCAACTGAGCTATGGAGCCGGTTGTCTCATACCCAGATTCTCAACACAAATAGACATAATGTATGTTTTGTGGGAATGAAAGTAATAGAAAGGCTCCAGAGCGATTCGGACACTCGACCTACAGTTTACAAGACTGGCGCTCTAAACAACTGAGCTATGGAGCCGGTTGTCTAATACCCAGATTCTCAACACAAATAGACATAATGTATGTTTTGTGGGAATGAAAATAATAGATAGGCTCCAGAGTGATTCGGACAATCGACCTCCAGTTTACTAGACTGGCGCTCTAACCAACTGAGCTATGGAGCCGGTTGTCGAATAACCAGATTCTCAAAACAAAGAGACATAATGTATGTTTTGTGGGAATGAAAGTAATAGAAAGGCTCCAGACACTCGACCTCCCGTTTACAAGACTGGTGCTCTAACCAACTGAGCTATGGAACCGGTTATCTAATAACCAGATTCTCAACAAAAATAGACATAATGTATGTTTTGTGGGAATGAAAGTAATAGAAAGGCTCCAGAGGGATTCGGACACTCGACCTCCAGTTTACTAGACTGGCGCTCTAACCAACTGAGCTATGGAGCCGGTTGTCTAATACCCAGATTCTCAACACAAATAGACATAATGTATGTTTTGTGGGAATAAAAGTAATAGAAAGGCTCCAAAGGGATTCGGACACTCGACTTCCAGTTTACAAGCCTGGCGCTCTAGACAACTGAGCTGTGGAGCCAGTTGTCTAATACCCAGATCCTCAACGCAAATAGACATAATGTATGTTTTGTGGGAATGAAAGTAATAAAGAGGCTCCAGAGGGATTCGGACACTCGACCTCCAGTTTACAAGACTGGCACTCTAAACAACTGAGCTATGGAGCAGGTTGTCTAATACCCAGATTCTCAACACAAATAGACATAATGTATGTTTTGTGGGAATGAAAGTATTAGAAAGTCTCCAGAGGGATTCGGACACTCGACCTCGAGTTTACAAGACTGGCGCTCTAACCAACTGAGCTATGGAACCGGTTGTCTAATACCCAGATTCTCAACACAAATACACATAATGTATGTTTTGTGGGAATGAAAGTAATAGAAAGTCTCTAGAGGGATTCGGACACTCGACCTCAAGTTTACTAGACTGGCGCCCTAACCAACTGAGCTATGGAGCCGGTTGTCTCATACCCAGATTCTCAACACAAATAGACATAATGTATGTTTTGTGGGAATGAAAGTAATAAAAAGGCTCCAGAGCGATTCGGACACTCGACCTACAGTTTACAAGACTGGCGCTCTAAACAACTGAGCTATGGAGCCGGTTGTCTAATACCCAGATTCTCAACACAAATAGACATAATGTATGTTTTGTGGGAATGAAAGTAATAGAAAGGCTCCAGAGGGATCCGGACACTCGACCTCCAGTTTACTAGACTGGCGCTCTAACCAAATTGGAACCGGTTGTCTAATACTCAGATTCTCAACACAAATAAACATAATGTATGTTTTGTGGGAATGAAAGTAATAGAAAGGCTCCAGAGGGATTCGGACACTCGACCTCCAGTTTACAAGACTGGCGCTCTAACCAACTGAGCTATGGAGCCGGTTATCAAATACCCAGATTCTCAACACCAATCGACATAATGTATGTTTTGTGGGAATGAAAGTAATAGATAGGCTCCAGAGGGATTCGGACACTCGACCTCCAATTTACTAGACTGGCGCTCTAAACAACTGACCTTTGTAGCCGGTTGTCGAATTCCCTGATTCTCAACACAAATAAACATAATGTATGTTTTGTGGGAATGAAATTAATAGAAAGGCTCCAAAGGGATTCGGACACTCGACTTCCAGTTTACAAGACGGGCGCTCTAACCAACTGAGCTATGGAGCCGGTTGTCTAATACCCAGATTCTCAACACAAATAGACATAATGTATGTTTTGTGGGAATGAAAGTAATAGAAAGTCACTAGAGGGATTCGGACACTCGACCTCCAGTTTACTAGACTGGCGCTCTGCACAACTGAGCTATGGAGCCGGTTGTCGAATACCCAGATTCTTAACACAAATAGACATAATGTATGTTTTGTGGGAATGAAAGTAATAGAATGGCTCCAGAGGGATCCGGACACTCGACCTCCAGTTTACTAGACTGGCGCTCTAACCAACTGAGCTATGGAGCCGGTTGTCTAATACCCAGATTCTCAACACAAATAGACATAATGTATGTTTTGTGGGAATGAAAGTAATAGATAGGCTCCAGAGGGATTCAGACACTCGATCTCCCGTTCACTAGACTGGCGCTCTGCACAACTGAGCTATGGAGCCGGTTGTCGAATACAAAGATTGTCAACACAAATAAACATAATGTATGTTTTGTGGGAATGAAAGTAATAGAAAGGCTCCAGAGGGATTCGGACACTCGACCTCCAGTTTACAAGACTGGCAATCTAACCAACTGAGCTATTGAGCCGGTTGCTGAATACCTAGATTCTCGAAACAAATAGACGTAATGTATGTTTTGTTGGAATGAAAGTAATAGAAAGGCTCCAGAGGGATTCGGACACTCGACCTCCAATTTACTAGACTGGCGCTCTAAACAACTGACCTTTGTAGCCGGTTGTCGAATTCCCTGATTCTCAACACAAATAAACATAATGTATGTTTTGTGGGAATGAAATTAATAGAAAGGCTCCAAAGGGATTCGGACACTCGACTTCCAGTCTACAAGACGGGCTCTCTAACCAACTGAGCTATGGAGCCGGTTGTCTAATACCCAGATTCTCAACACAAATAGACATAATGTATGTTTTGTGGGAATGAAAGTAATAGAAAGGCTCCAGAGGGATTCGGACAGTCGACCTCCAGTTTACTAGACTGGCACTCTAACCAACTGAGCTATGGAGCCGGTTGTCTAATACCCAGATTCTTAACACTGATAGACATAATGTATGTTTTGTGGGAATGAAAGTAATAGATAGGCTCCAGAGGGATTCGGACAATCGACCTCCAGTTTACTAGACTGGCGCTCTGACCAACTGAGCTATGGAGCCGGTTGTCGAATAACCAGATTCTCAAAACAAAGAGACATAATGTATGTTTTGTGGGAATGAAAGTAATAAAAAGGCTCCAGACACTCGACCTCCCGTTTACAAGACTGGCGCTCTAAACAACTGAGCTATGGAACCGGTTGTCTAATACTCAGATTCTCAACACAAATAAACATAATGTATGTTTTGTGGGAATGAAAGTAATAGAAAGGCTCCAGAGGGATTCGGACACTCAACCTCCAGTTTACAAGACTGGCGCTCTAACCAACTGAGCTATGGAGCTGGTTGTCTTATACCCAGATTCTCAACACAAATAGACATAATGTATGTTTTGTGGGAATGAAAGTAATAAAAAGGCTCCAGAGGGATTCGAACACTCGACCTCCAGTTTACTAGACTGGCGCTCTAAACAACTGAGCTATGTAACCGGTTGTCAAATACCCAGATTCTCAACACAAATAAACATAATGTATGTTTTGTGGGAATGAAAGTAATAGAAAGGCTCCAGAGGGATTCGGACACTCGACCTCCAGTTTACTATACTGGCGCTCTGACCAACTGAGCTATGGAGCCGGTTGTCTAATACCCAGATTCTCAACACCAATCGACATAATGTATGTTTTGTGGGAATGAAAGTAATAGATAGGCTCCAGAGGGATTCGGACACTCGACCTCCAGTTTACTAGACTGGCGCTCTAACCAACTGAGCTATGGAGCCGGTTGTCGAATAACCAGATCCTCAAAACAAAGAGACATAATGTACGTTTTGTGGGAATGAAAGTAATAGAAAGGCTCCAAAGGGATTCTGACACTCGACCTCCCGTTTACAAGACTGGCGCTCTAAACAACTGAGCCATGGAACCGGTTGTCTAATACCCAGATTCTCAACACAAATACACATAATGTATATTTTGTTGGAATGAAAGTAATAAAAAGTCACTAGAGGGATTCGGACACTCGACCTCAAGTTTACTAGACTGGAGCCCTAACCAACTGAGCTATGGAGCCGGTTGTCTAATACCCAGATTCTCAACACAAATAGACATAATGTATGTTTTGTGGGAATGAAAGTAATAGAATGGCTCCAGAGGGATCCGTACACTCGACCTCCAGTTTACTAGACTGGCGCTCTAACCAACTGAGCTATGGATCCGGTTGTCTAATACCCAGATTCTCAACACAAATAGACATAATGTATGTTTTGTGGGAATGAAAGTAATAGATAGGCTCCAGAGGGATTCAGACACTCGATCTCACGTTTACTAGACTGGTGCTCTAACCAACTGAGCTATGGATCCAGTTGTCTAATACCCAGATTCTCAACACAAAGAGACATAATGTATGTTTTGTGGGAATGAAAGTAATAGAAAGGCTCCAGTCACTCGACCTCCCGTTTACAAGACTGGCGCTCTAACCAACTGAGCTATGGGACCGGTTATCTAATAACCAGATTCTCAACACAAATAGACATAATGTATGTTTTGTGGGAATGAAAGTAATAGAAAGGCTCCAGAGGGATTCGGACACTCGACCTCCAGTTTACTATACTGGCGCTCTAAACAACTGAGCTGCGGAGCCAGTTGTCTAATACCCAGATCCTCAACACAAATAGACATAATGTATGTTTTGTGGGAATGAAAGTAATGGAAAGGCTCCAGAGGGATTCGGACACTCGACCTATAGTTTACTAGACTGGCGCTCTAACCAACTGAGCTATGGAGCCGGTTATCGAATACCCAGGTTCTCAACACTGATACACATAATGTATGTTTTGTGGGAATGAAAGTAATAGAAAGGCTCAAGAGGGATTCGGACACTCGACCTCCAGTTTACAAGACTGGCGCTCTAACCAACTGAGCTATGGAGCCGGTTGTCTAATACCCAGATTCTCAACATAAATAGACATAATGTATGTTTTGTGGGAATGAAAGTATTAGAAAGTCTCGAGAGGGATTCGGACACTCGACCTACAGTTTACAAGACTGGCGCTCTAACCAACTGAGCTATGGAACCGGTTGTCTAATACCCAGATTCTCAAAACAAATACACATAATGTATGTTTTGTGGGAATGAAAGTAAAAGAAAGTCTCTAGAGGGATTCGGACACTCGACCTCAAGTTTACTAGACTGGTGCCCTAACCAACTGAGCTATAGAGCCGGTTGTCGAATACCCAGATTCTCAACACAAATAGACATAATGTATGTTTTGTGGGAATGAAAGTAATAGAAAGGCTCCAGAGCGATTCGGACACTCGACCTCCAGTTTACAAGACTGGCGCTCTAAACAACTGAGCTATGGAGCCGGTTGTCTAATACCCAGATTCTCAACACAAATAGACATAATGTATGTTTTGTGGGAATGAAAGTAATAGATAGGCTCCAGAGGGATTCAGACACTCGACCTCCCGTTTACAAGACTGGCGCTCTAACCAACTGAGCTATGGAACCGGTTGTCTAATACTCAGATTCTCAACACAAATAGACATAATGTATGTTTTGTGGGAATGAAAGTAATAGAAAGGCTCCAGAGGGATTCGGACACTCGACCTCCAGTTTACAAGACTGGAGCTCTAACCAACTGAGCTATGGAATTGGTTGTCTCATACCCAAATTCTCAACACAAATAGACATAATGTATGTTTTGTGGGAATGAAAGTAATAGAAAGGCTCCAGATGGATTCGGACACTCGACCTCCAGTTTACAAGACTGGCGCTCTAAACAACTGAGCTATGGAGCCGGTTGTCTAATACCCAGATTCTCAACACAAATAGACATAATGTATGTTTTGTGGGAATGAAAGTAATAGAAAGGCTCCAGAGGGATTCGGACACTCGACCTCCAGTTTACAAGCCTGGCGTTCTAAACAACTGAGCTGTGGAGCCAGTTGTCTAATACCCAGATCCTCAACACAAATAGACATAATGTATGTTTTGTGGGAATGAAAGTAATGGGAAGGCTCCAGAGGGATTCGGACACTCGACCTCCAGTTTACTAGACTGGCGCTCTAACCAACAGAGCTATAGAGCCGGTTGTCTTATACCCAGATTCTCAACACAAATAGACATAATGTATGTTTTGTGGGAATAAAAGTAATAGAAAGGCTCCAGAGGGATTCGGACACTCGACTTCCAGTTTACAAACCTGGCGCTCTAAACAACTGAGCTGTGGAGCCAGTTGTCTAATACCCAGATCCTCAACACAAATAGACATAATGTATGTTTTGTGGGAATGAAAGTAATGGAAAGGCTCCAGAGGGATTCGGACACTCGACCTCCAGTTTACTAGACTGGCGCTCTAACCAACTGAGCTATGGAGCAGGTTGTCTAATACCCAGGTTCTCAACAC
Organism: Thysanoteuthis rhombus; assembly: GCA_963457665.1. Classification (NCBI taxonomy): domain Eukaryota; kingdom Metazoa; phylum Mollusca; class Cephalopoda; order Oegopsida; family Thysanoteuthidae; genus Thysanoteuthis; species Thysanoteuthis major. Next base: position 896,408 of record OY735221.1, read on the forward strand.
AAATAGACATAATGTATGTTTTGTGGGAATGAAAGTAATAGAAAGGCTCCAGAGGGATTCGGACACTCGACCTCCAGTTTACAAGACTGGCGCTCTAAACAACTGAGCTATGGAGCCGGTTGTCTAATACCCAGATTCTCAACACAAATTGACATAATGTATGTTTTGTGGGAATGAAAGTATTAGAAAGTCTCCAGAGGGATTCGGACACTCGACCTCCAGTTTACAAGACTGGCGCTATAACCAACTGAGCTATGGAACCGGTTGTCTAATACCCAAATTCTCAACACAAATAATGTATGTTTTGTGGGAATGAAAGTAATAGAAAGTCTCTAGAGGGATTTGGACACTCGACCTCAAGTTTACTAGACTGGCGCCCTAACCAACTGAGCTATGGCGCCGGTTGTCGAATACCCAGATTCTCAACACAAATAGACATAATGTATGTTTTGTGGGAATGAAAGTAATAGAAAAGCTCCAGAGCGATTCGGACACTCGACCTCCAGTTTACAAGACTGGCGCTCTAAACAACTGAGCTATGGAGCCGGTTGTCGAACACCCTGATTCTCAACACAAATAGACATAATGTATGTTTTGTGGGAATGAAAGTAATAGAATGGCTCCAGAGGGATCCGGATACTCGACCTCCAGTTTACTAGACTGGCGCTCTAACCAACTGAGCTATGGATCCTGTTGTCTATACCCAGATTCTCAACACAAATAGACATAATGTATGTTTTGTGGGAATGAAAGTAATAGATAGGCTCCAGAGGGATTCAGACACTCGACCTCCCGTTTACAAGACTGGCGCTCTAACCAACTGAGCTATGGAACCGTTTGTGTAATACTCAGATTCTCAACACAAATAAACATAATGTATGTTTTGTGGGAATGAAAGTAATAGAAAGTCTCTAGAGCGATTCGGACACTCGACCTCCAGTTTACAAGACTGGCGCTCTAACCAACTGAGCTATGGAGCCGGTTGTCGAATACCCAGATTCTCAACACAAATAGACATAATGTATGTTTTGTGGGAATGATAGTAATAGAATGGCTCCAGAGGGATCCGGACACTCGACCTCCAGTTTACTAGACTGGCGCTCTAACCAACTGAGCTATGGATCCTGTTGTCTAATACCCAGATTCTCAACACAAATAGACATAATGTATGTTTTGTGGGAATGAAAGTAATAGAAAGGCTCCAGAGGGATTCAGACACTCGACCTCCCGTTTACAAGACTGGCGCTCTAACCAACTGAGCTATGGAGCCGGTTGTCTAATACTCATATTCTCAACACAAATAAACATAATGTATGTTTTGTGGGAATGAAAGTAATAGAAAGGCTCCAGAGGGATTCGGACACTCGACCTCCAGTTTACAAGACTGGAGCTCTAACCAACTGAGCTATGGAGCTGGTTGTCTCATACCCAGATTCTCAACACAAATAGACATAATGTATGTTTTGTGGGAATGAAAGTAATAAAAAGGCTCCAGAGGGATTCGGACACTCGACCTCCAGTTTACAAGACTGGCGCTCTGACCAACTGAGCTATGGAGCCGGTTGTCTAATACCCAGATTCTCAACACCAATCGACATAATGTATGTTTTGTGGGAATGAAAGTAATAGATAGGCTCCAGAAGGATTCGGACACTCGACCTCCAGTTTACTAGACTGGCACTCTAACCAACTGAGCTATGGAGCCGGTTGTCGAATAACCAGATCCTCAAAACAAAGAGACATAATGTACGTTTTGTGGGGATGAAAGTAATAGAAAGGCTCCAAAGGGATTCCGACACTCGACCTCCCGTTTAAAAGACTGGCGCTCTAAACAACTGAGCCATGGAACCGGTTGTGTAATACCCAGATTCTCAACACAAATACACATTATGTATATTTTGTGGGAATGAAAGTAATAGAAAGTCACTAGAGGGATTCGGACACTCGACCTCAAGTTTACTAGACTGGCGCCCTAACCAACTGAGCTATGGAGCCGGTTGTCAAATACCCAGATTCTCAACACAAATAGACATAATGTATGTTTTGTGGGAATGAAAGTAATAGAATGGCTCCAGAGGGATCCGTAAACTCGACCTCCAGTTTACTAGACTGGCGCTCTAACCAACTGAGCTATGGATCCGGTTGTCTAATACCCAGATTCTCAACACAAATAGACATAATGTATGTTTTGTGGGAATGAAAGTAATAGATAGGCTCCAGAGGGATTCAGACACTCGATCTCCCGTTTACTAGACTGGTGCTCTAACCAACTGAGCTATGGATCCGGTTGTCTAATACCCAGATTCTCAACACAAATAGACATAATGTATGTTTTGTGGGAATTAAAGTAATAGATAGGCTCCAGAGGGATTCAGACACTCGACCTCCCGTTTACAAGACTGGCGCTCTAAACAACTGAGCTATGGATCCGGTTGTCTAATACCCAGATTCTCAACACAAATAGACATAATGTATGTTTTGTGGGAATGAAAGTAATAGAAAGGCTCCAGAGGGATTCGGACACTCGACCTCCAGTTTACTAGACTGGCACTCTAACCAACTGAGCTATGGATCCGGTTGTCTAATACCCAGATTCTCAACACAAATAGACATAATGTATGTTTTGTGGGAATGAAAGTAATAGAAAGGCTCCAGAGGGATTCGGACACTCGACCTCCAGTTTACTAGACTGGCACTCTAACCAACTGAGCTATGGAGCCGGTTGTCTAATACCCAGATTCTCAACACTGATACACATAATGTATGTTTTGTGGGAATGAAAGTAATAGATAGGCTCCAGAGGGATTCGGACAATCGACCTCCAGTTTACTAGACTGGCGCTCTAACCAACTGAGCTATGGAGCCGGTTGTCGAATAACCAGATTATCAAAATAAAGAGACATAATGTATGTTTTGTGGGAATGAAAGTAATAGAAAGGCTCCAGACACTCGACCTCCCGTTTACAAGACTGGCGCTCTAACCAACTGAGCTATGGAACCGGTTATCTAATAACCAGATTCTCAACACAAATAGACATAATGTATGTTTTGTGGGAATGAAAGTAATAGAAAGTCTCTAGAGGGATTCGGACACTCGACCTCCAATTTACAAGACTGGCGCTCTAAACAACTGAGCTATGGAGCCGGTTGTCTAATACCCAGATTCTCAACACAAATAGACATAATGTATGTTTTGTGGGAATGAAAGTAATAGAATGGCTCCAGAGGGATCCGGACACTCGACCTCCAGTTTACTAGACTGGCGCTCTAACCAACTGAGCTATGGATCCTGTTGTCTAATACCCAGATTCTCAACACAAATAGACATAATGTATGTTTTGTGGGAATGAAAGTAATAGAAAGGCTCCAGAGGGATTCAGACACTCGACCTCCCGTTTACAAGACTGGCGCTCTAACCAACTGAGCTATGGAGCCGGTTGTCTAATACTCATATTCTCAACACAAATAAACATAATGTATGTTTTGTGGGAATGAAAGTAATAGAAAGGCTCCAGAGGGATTCGGACACTCGACCTCCAGTTTACAAGACTGGAGCTCTAACCAACTGAGCTATGGAGCTGGTTGTCTCATACCCAGATTCTCAACACAAATAGACATAATGTATGTTTTGTGGGAATGAAAGTAATAGAAAGGCTCCAGAGGGATTCGGACACTCGACCTCCAGTTTACAAGACTGGCGCTCTAAACAACTGAGCTATGGAGCCGGTTGGCTAATACCAAGATTCTCAACACAAATAGACATAATGTATGTTTTGTGGGAATGAAAGTAATAGAAAGGCTCCAGAGGGATTCGGACACTCGACTTCCAGTTTACAAGCCTGGCGCTCTAAACAACTGAGCTGTGGAGCCAGTTGTCTAATACCCAGATCCTCAACACAAATAGACATAATGTATGTTTTGTGGGAATGAAAGTAATGGAAAGGCTCCAGAGGGATTCGGACACTCGACCTCCAGTTTACTAGACTGGCGCTCTAACCAACTGAGCTATGGAGCCGGTTGTCGAATACCCAGGTTCTCAACACAAATAGACATAATGTATGTTTTGTGGGAATGAAAGTAATAGAAAGGCTCCAGAGGGATTCGGACACTCGACCTCCAGTTTACTAGACTGGCGCTCTAAACAACTGAGCTATGGAGCCGGTTGTCACATACCCAGATTCTTAACACAAATAGACATAATGTATGTTTTGTGGGAATGAAAGTATTAGAAAGTCTCCAGAGGGATTCGGACACTCGACCTACAGTTTACAAGACTGGCGCTCTAACCAACTGAGCTATGGAACCGGTTGTCTAATACCCAGATTCTCAACACAAATAGACATAATGTATGTTTTGTGGGAATGAGAGTAATAGAAAGTCTCTAGAGGGATTCGGACACTCGACCTCAAGTTTACTAGAATGGTGCCCTAACCAACTGAGCTATGGAGCCGGTTGTCGAATACCCAGATTCTCAACACAAATAGAGATAATGTATGTTTTGTGGGAATGAAAGTAATAGAAAGGCTCCAGAGCGATTTGGACACTCGACCTCCAGTTTACAAGACTGGCGCTCTAAACAACTGAGCTATGGAGCCGGTTGTCTAATACCCAGATTCTCAACACAAATAGACATAATGTATGTTTTGTGGGAATGAAAGTAATACAAAGTCTCTAGAGGGATTAAGACACTCGACCTCCAGTTTACAAGACTGGCACTCTAACCAACTGAGCTATGGAACCGGTTGTGTAATACCCAGATTCTCAACACAAATACATATAATGTATGTTTTGTGGGAATGAAAGTAATAGAAAATCTCTAGAGGGATTCGGACACTCGACCTCCCGTTTACAAGACTGGTGCTCTAACCAAATGAGCTATGGAACCGGTTGTCGAATACCCAGATTCTCAACACAAATACACATAATGTATGTTTTGTGGGAATGAGAGTAATGGAAAGGCTCCAGAGGGATTCGGACACTCGACCTCCAGTTTACTAGACTGGCGCTCTAAACAACTGAGCTATGGAACCGGTTGTCTAATACCCAGATTCTCAACACAAATAGACATAATGTATATTTTGTGGGAATGAAAGTAATAGAAAGTCTCTAGAGGAATTAAGACACTCGACCTCCAGTTTACAAGACTGGCGCTCTAAACAACTGAGCTATGAGCCGGTTGTCCAATACCCAGATTCTCAACACAAATACACATAATGTATGTTTTGTGGGAATGAAAGTAATAGAAAGTCTCTAGATGGATTCGGACACTCGACCTCAAGTTTACTAGACTGGCACCCTAATCAACTGAGCTATAGAGCCGGTTGTCGAATAACCAGATTCTCAACACAAATAGACATAATGTATGTTTTGTGGGAATGAAAGTAATAGGAAGGCTCCAGAGGGATTCGGACACTCGACCTCCAGTTTACAAGACTGGCGCTCTAAACAACTGAGCTATGGAGCCGGATGTCTAATACCCAGATTCTCAACACAAATAAACATAATGTATGTTTTGTGGGAATGAAAGTAATAGAAAGGCTCCAGAGGTATTCGGACACTCGACCTCCAATTTACTAGACTGGCGCTCTAACCAACTGAGCTATGGAGCCGGTTGTCTAATACCCAGATTCTTAACACAAATAGACATAATGTATGTTTTGTGGGAATGAAAGTAATAGAAAGGCTCCAGAGGGATTTGGACACTCGACCTCCCGTTTACAAGACTGGTGCTCTAACCAACTGAGCTATGGAGCCGGTTGCTCTATTCCCTGATGTTCAATACAAATAGGAATAATGTATATTTTGTTGAAATGAAAGTAATAGAAAGGCTCCAGAGGGATTCGGACACACGACCTCCAGTTTACAAGACTGGCGCTCTAACCAACTGAGCTATGGAGCCGGTTGTCACATACCCAGATTCTCAACACAAATAGACATAATGTATGTTTTGTGGGAATGAAAGTAACAAAAAGGCTCCAGAGGGATTCGAACACTCGACCTCCAGTTTACTAGACTGGCGCTCTAACCAACTGAGCTATGGAGCCGGTTGTCGAATACCCAGGTTCTCAACACAAATAGACATAATGTATGTTTTGTGGGAATGAAAGTAATAGAAAGGCTCAAGAGGGATTCGGACACTCGACCTCCAATTTACAAGACTGGCGCTCTAAACAACTGAGCTATGGAGCCGGTTGTCTAATACCCAGATTCTCAACACAAATAGACATAATGTATGTTTTGTGGGAATGAAAGTATTAGAAAGTCTCTAGAGCGATTCGGACACTCGACCTCCAGTTTACAAGACTGGCGCTCTAACCAACTGAGCTATGGAGCCGGTTGTCGAATACCCAAATTCTCAAAACAAATACACATAATGTATGTTTTGTGGGAATGAAAGTAATAGAAAGTCTCTAGAGCGATTCGGACACTCGACCTCCAGTTTACAAGACTGGCGCTCTAAACAACTGAGCTATGGAGCCGGTTGTCTAATACCCAGATTCTCAACACAAATAGACATAATGTATATTTTGTGGGAATGAAAGTAATAGAAAGTCTCTAGAGGAATTAAGACACTCGACCTCCAGTTTACAAGACTGGCGCTCTAAACAACTGAGCTATGAGCTGGTTGTCCAATACCCAGATTCTCAACACAAATACACATAATGTATGTTTTGTGGGAATGAAAGTAATAGAAAGTCTCTAGAGGGATTCGGACACTCGACCTCAAGTTTACTAGACTGGCACCCTAATCAACTGAGCTATAGAGCCGGTTGTCGAATAACCAGATTCTCAACACAAATAGACATAATGTATGTTTTGTGGGAATGAAAGTAATAGGAAGGCTCCAGAGGGATTCCGACACTCGACCTCCAGTTTACAAGACTGGCGCTCTAAACAACTGAGCTATGGAGCCGGATGTCTAATACCCAGATTCTCAACACAAATAAACATAATGTATGTTTTGTGGGAATGAAAGTAATAGAAAGGCTCCAGAGGTATTCGGACACTCGACCTCCAATTTACTAGACTGGCGCTCTAACCAACTGAGCTATGGAGCCGGTTGTCTAATACCCAGATTCTTAACACAAATAGACATAATGTATGTTTTGTGGGAATGAAAGTAATAGAAAGGCTCCAGAGGGATTTGGACACTCGACCTCCCGTTTACAAGACTGGTGCTCTAACCAACTGAGCTATGGAGCCGGTTGCTCTATTCCCTGATGTTCAATACAAATAGGAATAATGTATATTTTGTTGAAATGAAAGTAATAGAAAGGCTCCAGAGCGATTCGGACACACGACCTCCAGTTTACAAGACTGGCGCTCTAACCAACTGAGCTATGGAGCCGGTTGTCTCATACCCAGATTCTCAACACAAATAGACATAATGTATGTTTTGTGGGAATGAAAGTAATAAAAAGGCTCCAAAGGGATTCGAACACTCGACCTCCAGTTTACTAGACTGGCGCTCTAACCAACTGAGCTATGGAGCCGGTTGTCGAATACCCAGGTTCTCAACACAAATAGACATAATGTATGTTTTGTGGGAATGAAAGTAATAGAAAGGCTCAAGAGGGATTCGGACACTCGACCTCCAATTTACAAGACTGGCGCTCTAAACAACTGAGCTATGGAGCCGGTTGTCTAATACCCAGATTCTCAACACAAATAGACATAATGTATGTTTTGTGGGAATGAAAGTATTAGAAAGTCTCTAGAGCGATTTGGACACTCGACCTCCAGTTTACAAGACTGGCGCTCTAACCAACTGAGCTATGGAGCCGGTTGTCGAATACCCAGATTCTCAAAACAAATACACATAATGTATGTTTTGTGGGAATGAACGTAATAGAAAGTCTCTAGAGCGATTCGGACACTCGACCTCCAGTTTACAAGACTGGCGCTCTAAACAACTGAGCTATGGATCCGGTTGTCTAATACCCAGATTCTCAACACAAATAGACATAATGTATGTTTTGTGGGAATGAAAGTAATAGAATGGCTCCAGAGGGATCCGGACACTCGACCTCCAGTTTACTAGACTGGCGCTTTTACCAACTGAGCTATGGATCCTGTTGTCTAATACCCAGATTCTCAACACAAATAGACATAATGTATGTTTTGTGGGAATGAAAGTAATAGAAAGGCTCCAGAGGGATTCAGACACTCGACCTCCCGTTTACAAGACTGGCGCTCTAACCAACTGAGCTATGGAGCCGGTTGTCTAATACTCATATTCTCAACACAAATAAACATAATGTATGTTTTGTGGGAATGAAAGTAATAGAAAGGCTCCAGAGGGATTTGGACACTCGACCACCAGTTTACAAGACTGGAGCTCTAACCAACTGAGCTATGGAGCTGGTTGTCTCATACCCAGATTCTCAACACAAATAGACATAATGTATGTTTTGTGGGAATGAAAGTAATAGAAAGGCTCCAGAGGGATTCGGACACTCGACCTCCAGTTTACAAGACTGGCGCTGTAAACAACTGAGCTATGGAGCCGGTTGTCTAATACCCAGATTCTCAACACAAATAGACATAATGTATGTTTTGTGGGAATGAAAGTATTAGAAAGTCTCTAGAGCGATTCGGACACTCGACCTCCAGTTTACAAGACTGGCGCTCTAACCAACTGAGCTATGGAGCCGGTTGTCGAATACCCAAATTCTCAACACAAATACACATAATGTATGTTTTGTGGGAATGAAAGTATTAGAAAGGCTCCAGAGGTATTCGGACACTCGACCTCCAGTTTACTAGACTGGCGCTCTAACCAACTGAGCTATGGAGCCGGTTGTCGAATACCCAGGTTCTCAACACAAATAGACGTAATGTATGTTTTGTGGGAATGAAAGTAATAGAAAGGCTCCAGAGGGATTCGGACAGTCGACCTCCAGTTTACTAGACTGGCGCTCTAAACAACTGAGCTATGGAGCCGGTTGTAACATACCCGGATTCTTAACACAAATAGACATAATGTATGTTTTGTGGGAATAAAAATATTAGAAAGTCTCCAGAGGGATTCGGACACTCGACCTACAGTTTACAAGACTGGCGCTCTAACCAACTGAGCTATGGAACCGGTTGTCTAATACCCAGATTCTCAACACAAATAGACATAATGTATGTTTTGTGGGAATGAGAGTAATAGAAAGTCTCTAGAGGGATTCGGACACTCGACCTCAAGTTTACTAGACTGGTGCCCTAACCAACTGAGCTATGGAGCCGGTTGTCGAATACCCAGATTCTCAACACAAATAGAGATAATGTATGTTTTGTGGGAATGAAAGTAATAGAAAGGCTCCAGAGCGATTTGGACACTCGACCTCCAGTCTACAAGACTGGCACTCTGAACAACTGAGCTATGGAGCCGGTTGTCTAATACCCAGATTCTCAACACAAATAGACATAATGTATGTTTTGTGGGAATGAAAGTAATACAAAGTCTCTAGAGGGATTAAGACACTTGACCTCCAGTTTACAAGACTGGCACTCTAACCAACTGAGCTATGGAACCGGTTGTGTAATACCCAGATTCTCAACACAAATACACATAATGTATGTTTTGTGGGAATGAAAGTAATAGAAAATCTCTAGAGGGATTCGGACACTCGACCTCCCGTTTACAAGACTGGCGCTCTAACCAAATGAGCTATGGAACCGGTTGTCGAATACCCAGATTCTCAACACAAATAGACATAATGTATGTTTTGTGGGAATGAAAGTAATAAAAAGGCTCCAGAGGGATTCGAACACTCGACCTCCAGTTTACTAGACTGGCGCTCTAAACAACTGAGCTATGTAGCCGGTTGTCTAATACCCAGATTCTCAACACAAATAGACATAATGTATATTTTGTGGGAATGAAAGTAATAGAAAGTCTCTAGAGGAATTAAGACACTCGACCTCCTGTTTACAAAACTGGCGCTCTAAACAACTGAGCTATGAGCCGGTTGTCCAATACCCAGATTCTCAACACAAATACACATAATGTATGTTTTGTGGGAATGAAAGTAATAGAAAGTCTCTAGAGGGATTCGGACACTCGACTTCAAGTTTACTAGACTGGCACCCTAACCAACTGAGCTATAGAGCCGGTTGTCGAATAACCAGATTCTCAACACAAATAGACATAATGTATGTTTTGTGGGAATGAAAGTAATAGAAAGGCTCCAGAGGGATTCGGACACTCGACCTCCAGTTTACAAGACTGGCGCTCTAAACAACTGAGCTATGGAGCCGGTTGTCTAATACCCAGATTCTCAACACTAATAGACATAATGTATGTTTTGTGGGAATGAAAGTAATAAAAAGGCGCCAGAGGGATTCGAACACTCGACCTCCAGTTTACTAGACTGGCGCTCTAAACAACTGAGCTATGGAACCGGTTGTCTAATACCCAGATTCTCAACACAAATAGACATAATGTATATTTTGTGGGAATGAAAGTAATAGAAAGTCTCTAGAGGAATTAAGACACTCGACCTCCAGTTTACAAGACTGGCGCTCTAAACAACTGAGCTATGAGCCGGTTGTCCAATACCCAGATTCTCAACACAAATACACATAATGTATGTTTTGTGGGAATGAAAGTAATAGAAAGTCTCTAGAGGGATTCGGACACTCGACTTCAAGTTTACTAGACTGGCACCCTAACCAACTGAGCTATAGAGCCGGTTGTCGAATAACCAGATTCTCAACACAAATAGACATAATGTATGTTTTGTGGGAATGAAAGTAATAGGAAGGCTCCAGAGGGATTCGGACACTCGACCTCCAGTTTACTAGACTGGCGCTCCAAACAACTGAGCTATGGAGCCGGATGTCTAATACCCAGATTCTCAACACAAATAAACATAATGTATGTTTTGTGGGAATGAAAGTAATAGAAAGGCTCCAGAGGGATTCGGACACTCGACCTCCAATTTACTAGACTGGCGCTCTAACCAACTGAGCTATGGAGCCGGTTGTCTAATACCCAGATTCTTAACACAAATAGACATAATGTATGTTTTGTGGGAATGAAAGTAATAGAAAGGCTCCAGAGGGATTTGGACACTCGACCTCCCGTTTACAAGACTGGTGCTCTAACCAACTGAGCTATGGAGCCGGTTGCTCTATTCCCTGATGTTCAATACAAATAGGAATAATGTATATTTTGTTGAAATGAAAGTAATAGAAAGGCTCCAGAGGGATTCGGACACTCGACCTCCAGTTTACAAGACTGGCGCTCTAACCAACTGAGCTATGGAGCCGGTTGTCTCATACCCAGATTCTCAACACAAATAGACATAATGTATGTTTTGTGGGAATGAAAGTAATAAAAAGGCTCCAGAGGGATTCGAACACTCGACCTCCAGTTTACTAGACTGGCGCTCTAAACAACTGAGCTATGTAGCCGGTTGTCGATTACCCAGATTCTCAACAAAAATACACATAATGTATGTTTTGTGGGAATGAGAGTAATGGAAAGGCTCCAGAGGGATTCGGACACTCGACCTCCAGTTTACTAGACTGGCGCTCTAAACAACTGAGCTATGGAACCGGTTGTCTAATACCCAGATTCTCAACACAAATAGACATAATGTATATTTTGTGGGAATGAAAGTAATAGAAAGTCTCTAGAGGAATTAAGACACTCGACCTCCAGTTTACAAGACTGGTGCTCTAAACAACTGAGCTATGAGCCGGTTGTCCAATACCCAGATTCTCAACACAAATACACATAATGTATGTTTTGTGGGAATGAAAGTAATAGAAAGTCTCTAGAGGGATTCGGACACTCGACCTCAAGTTTACTGGACTGGCACCCTAACCAACTGAGCTATAGAGCCGGTTGTCGAATAACCAGATTCTCAACACAAATAAACATAATGTATGTTTTGTGGGAATGAAAGTAATAGAAAGGCTCCAGAGGGATTCGGACACTCGACCTCCAATTTACTAGACTGGCGCTCTAACCAACTGAGCTATGGAGCCGGTTGTCTAATACCCAGATTCTTAACACAAATAGACATAATGTATGTTTTGTGGGAATGAAAGTAATAGAAAGGCTCCAGAGGGATTTGGACACTCGACCTCCCGTTTACAAGACTGGTGCTCTAACCAACTGAGCTATGGAGCCGGTTGCTCTATTCCCCGATGTTCAATACAAATAGGAATAATGTATATTTTGTTGAAATGAAAGTAATAGAAAGGCTCCAGAGGGATTCGGACACTCGACCTCCAGTTTACAAGACTGGCGCTCTAACCAACTGAGCTATGGAGCCGGTTGTCTCATACCCAGATTCTCAACACAAATAGACATAATGTATGTTTTGTGGGAATGAGAGTAATAAAAAGGCTCCAGAGGGATTCGAACACTCGACCTCCAGTTTACTAGACTGGCGCTCTAAACAACTGAGCTATGTAGCCGGTTGTCGAATACCCAGATTCTCAACACAAATAGACATAATGTATATTTTGTGGGAATGAAAGTAATACAAAGGCTCCAGAGGGATTTGGACACTCGACCTCCAGTTTAAAAGACTGGCGCTCTAACCAACTGAGCTATGGAGCCTGTTGTCTAATACCCAGATTCTCAACACAAATAGACATAATGTATGTTTTGTGGGAATGAAAGTAATAGAAAGGCTCCAGAGGGATTCGGAAACTCGACCTCCAGTTTACTAGACTGGCGCTCTATCCAACTGAGCTATGGAGCCGGTTGTGTAATACCCAGATTCTCAACACAAATAGACATAATGTATGTTTTGTGGGAATGAAAGTAATATATAGGCTCCAGAGGGATTTGGACACTCGACCTCCCGTTTACAAGACTGGCGCTCTAACCAACTGAGCTATGGAACCGGTTGTCCAATACCAAAATTCTCAACACAAATAAACATAATGTATGTTTTGTGGGAATGAAAGTAATAGAAAGGCTCCAGAGGGATTCGGACACTCGACCTCCAGTTTACAAGACTGGCGCTCTAACCAACTGAGCTATGGAGCCAATTGTCTCATACCCAGATTCTCAACACAAATAGACACAATGTATGTTTTGTGGGAATGAAAGTAATAAAAAAGCTCCAAAAGGATTCGAACACTCGACCTCCAGTTTACTAGACTGGCGCTCTAAACAACTGAGCTATGTAGCCGGTTGTCTAATACCCAGATTCTCAACACAAATAGACATAATGTATGTTTTGTGGGAATGAAAGTAATAGAAAGGCTCCAGAGGGATTCGGACACTCGACCTCCAGTTTACAAGACTGGCGCTCTAAACAACTGAGCTATGGAGCCGGTTGTCTAATACCCAGATTCTCAACACTAATAGACATAATGTATGTTTTGTGGGAATGAAAGTAATAAAAAGGCGCCAGAGGGATTCGAACACTCGACCTCCAGTTTACTAGACTGGCGCTCTAAACAACTGAGCTATGTAGCCGGTTGTCGAATACCCAGATTCTCAACAACAATTGGCATAATGTATGTTTTGTGGGAATGAAAGTAATAGAAAGGCTCCAGAGGGATTCGGACACTCGACCTCCAGTTTACTAGACTGGCGCTCTAACCAACTGAGCTATGGAGCCGGTTGTCGAATAACCAGATTCTCAACACAAATAGACATAATGTATGTTTTGTGGGAATGAAAGTAATAGAAAGGCTCCAAAGGGATTCGGACACTCGACCTCCAGTTTACAAGACTGGCGCTCTAAACAACTGAGCTATGGAGCCGGTTGTCTAATACCCAGATTCTCAACACAAATAGACATAATGTATGTTTTGTGGGAATGAAAGTAATAGAAAGGCTCCAGAGGGATTCGGACACTCGACCTCCAGTTTACAAGACTGGCGCTCTAAACAACTGAGCTATGGAGCCGGTTGTCTAATACCCAGATTCTCAACACAAATAGACATAATGTATGTTTTCTGGGAATGAAAGTAATAGGAAGGCTCCAGAGGGATTCGGACACTCGACCTCCAGTTTACTAGACTGGCGCTCTAACCAACTGAGCTATGGTGCTGGTTCTCTAATACACAGATTCTCAACACAAATAGACATAATTTATGTTTTGTGGGAATGAAAGTAATGGAAAGGCTCCAGAGGGATTCGGACACTCGACCTCCAGTTTACTAGACTGGCGCTCTAAACAACTGAGCTATGGAGCCGGTTGTCAAATACCCAGATTCTCAACACAAATAGACATAATGTATGTTTTGTGGGAATGAAAGTATTAGAAAGGCTCCAGAGGTATTCGGACACTCGACCTCCAGTTTACAAGACTGGCACTCTAACCAACTGAGCTATGGAGCCAGTTGTCCAATACCCAGATTCTAAACACAAATTGACATAATGTATGTTTTATGGGAATGAAAGTAATAGAAAGGCTCCAGAGGTATTCGGACACTCGACCTCCAGTTTACAAGACTGGCGCTCTAACCAACTGAGCTATGGAGCCAGTTGTCCAATACCCAGATTCTAAACACAAATTGACATAATGTATGTTTTATGGGAATGAAAGTAATAGAAAGGCTCCAGAGGGATTCGGACACTCGACCTCCAGTTTACTAGACTGGCGCTCTAACCAACTGAGCTATGGTGCCGGTTCTCTAATACACAGATTCTCAACACAAATAGACATAATGTATGTTTTGTGGGAATGAAAGTAATAGGAAGGCTCCAGAGGGATACGGACTCTCGACCTCCAGTTTACTAGACTGGTGCTCTAACCAACTGAGCTATGGAGCCGGGTTTCTAATACCCAGATTTTCAACACAAATAGACATAGTGTATGTTTTGTGGGAATGAAAGTAATAGAAAGGCGCCAGAGGGATTCGGACACTCGACCACCAGTTTACAAGACTGGCGCTCTAACCAACTGAGCTATGGAGCCGGGTTTCTAATACCCAGATTTTCAACACAAATAGACATAGTGTATGTTTTGTGGGAATGAAAGTAATAGAAAGGCTCCAGAGCGATTCGGACACTCGACCTCCAGTTTACAAGACTGGCGCTCTAACCAACTGAGCTATGGAGCTGGTTGTCACATCCCAGAATCTCAACAGAAATAGACATAATGTATGTTTTTTGGGAATGAAAGTAATAGAAAGGCTCCAGAGGGATTTGGTCATTCGACTTCCAGTTTACAAGACTGGTGCTTTAACCAACTGAGCTATGGAGCCGTTTTTCAAAGTCCCAGATTCTCAACACAAATAGCCATAATGTATGTTTAGTGGGAATGAAAGTAATAGAAAGGCTCCAGAGGGATTCGGACACTCGACCTCCAGTTTACTAGACTTGCGCTCTTACCAACTGAGCTATGGAGCCGGTTGTCTAATACCCAGATTCTCAACACAAATAGACATAATGTATGTTTTGTGGGAATTAAAGTAATAGAAAGGCTCCAGGAAAATTCGGACACTCGACCCCCAGTTTACAAGACTGGCGCTCTAACCAACTGAGCTATGGAGCCGGTTGTTTAATACCAAGATTCTCAACACAAATAAACATAATGTATGATTTGTGGAAATGAAAGTAATAGAAAGACTGAGTTATTGAGCCTGTCGCTACACACCCAGATTCTACACATAAATAGACATCATGTATATTTTGTGGGAATGAAAGTAATAGAAAGGCTACAGAGAGATTCAGACACTCAACCTCCAGTTTACAAGACTGGCGCTCTAACCAACTCAGCTATGGAGCCGGTTGTCTAATACCCAGATTCTCAACACAAATAGACATAATGTATGTTTTGTGGGAATGAAAGTAATAGGAAGGCCCCAGAGGGATTTGGACACTTGACCTCCAGTTTACTAGACTGGCGCTCTAACCAACTGAGCTATGGAGCCGGTTGTCGGATACCTAGATTCTCAACACAAAAAGACATAATGTATGTTTTATGGGAATGAAAGTAATAGAAAGGCTCCAGAGGGATTCGGACACTCGACCTCCAGTTTTCTAGACTGGCACTCTAACCAACTGAGTTATGGAGCCAGTTGTTGATTACCTAGATTCTCACCACAAATAGACATAATGTATATTCCGAGGAAATGAAAGTAATAGAAACGCTCCAGAGGGATTCAGACACTTAAATTCCAGTTTACTACACTGGCACTCTAACCAACTGCGCAATGGAGCCAGTTGTCGAATACCTAGAATCTCAACACAAATAGACATAATGTATATTTTAAGGAAAGAAAGTAATACAAAGGCTCGAGAGAGATTTGGACACTCGTCCTCCTGTTTACAAGACTGGATTTCTAACCAACTGAGCTATGGAGCCGGTTGTCGAATACCCAGATTCTCAACACAAATAGATGTAATGTATATTTTGTGGGAATGAACGTAATAGAAAGCCCCAGAGGGATTTGGACACTTGACCTCCAGTTTACTAGACTGGCGCTCTAACCAACAGAGCTACGGAGCCGGTTGTTGAATATCTAGATTCTCAACACAAATAGACATAATGTATGTTTTGTGGGAATGAAAGTAATACAAAGGCTCCAGAGGGATTCGGACACTCGACCTCCAGTTTACTAGACTGGCGCTCTAACCAACAGAGCTACGGAGCCGGTTGTTGAATAACCAGATTGTCAACACAGATAGACATATTGTATGTTTTGTGGGAAGGAAAGTAATAGAAAGGCTCCAGAGGGATTAGTACAATCGACCTCCAGTTTACTAGACTGGCACTCTAACCAACTGAGCTATGGAGCCAGTTGTCGATTACTTAGATTCTCAACACAAATAGACATAATGTATATTTTAAGGAAATGAAAGTTATACAAAGGCTTGAGAGAGATTTGGACACTCGACCTCCAGTTTACAAGACTGGCGCTCTAACCAACTGAGCTATTGAGCCGGTTGTCAAATACCAGGATTCTCAACACAAATAGACATAATGTATGATTTGTGCGAATGAAATTAATAGAAAGGCTCCAGAGGGATTCGGACACTCGACCTCCAGTTTACTAGACTGGCGCTCTAACCAACTGAGCTATGGAGCCGGTTGTCGAATACCCAGATTCTCAACACAAATAGACATAATGTATGTTTTGTGGGAATGAAAGTAATAGAAACCCTCCAAAGGGATTTGGACACTCGACCTCCAGTTTACTAGACTGGTGCTCTAACCAACTGAGCTATTGAGCCGGTTGTCGAATACCTAGATTTTCAACACAAATAGACGTAATGTACGTTTTGTGGGAATGAAAGTAATAGAAACGCTCCAGAGGGATTCGGACACTTCAATTCCAGTTTACTAGACTGGCACTCTAACCAACTGCGCAATGGAGCCAGTTGTCGAATACCTAGAATCTCAACACAAATAGACATAATGTATATTTTAAGGAAATGAAAGTTATACAAAGGCTTGAGAGAGATTTGGACACTCGACCTCCAGTTTACAAGACTGGCGCTCTAACCAACTGAGCTATTGAGCCGGTTGTCAAATACCCAGATTCTCAACACAAATAGACGTTATGTATATTTTGTGGGAATGAAAGTAATAGAAAGGCTCCAGAGGGATTTGGACACTCGACCTCCAGTTTACATGACTGGCGCTCTAACCAACTGAGCTATTGAGCCAGTTGTTGAATACCCAGATTCTCAACACACATAGACATAATGTATATTTTGAGGAAATGAAAGTAATAGAAGGGCTCCAGAGGGATTTGGACACTCGACCTCCAGTTTACTAGACTGGCGCTCTAACCAACTGAGCTATGGAGCTGGTTTGCGAATGCACAGATTTTCAACACAAATAGATACAATGTTTATTTTGAGGAAATGAAAGTAATACAAAGGCTCCAGAGTGATTTCAACACTCGACTTCCAGTTTACAAGACTAGCGTTCTAACCAACTGAGCTATGGAGCCGGTTATCAAATACCCCGATTCTCAACACAAATAGACATAATGTATCAATTGAGGAACTAAAATGATCCAGGGTCATCTTGACACTCGACCTGTAGTTTAGTAGACTGGTGCTCAAACTAACTGAGCTCTGGAGTGATCTGGACACTCGACCTCCAGTTTACTTGACTGGCACTCTAACCAACTGAGCTATGGAACTGGTTGGTAAATGCCTAGATTCTCATCACAAATAGGCAAAATGTGTATTATGGGGAGATGAATATAATAGAAAGACTCCAGAATGATTTGGACGATTGACCTCCAGTGTAATATACTGGTGCGCTAACCAACTGAGCTAATGAGCCGTAAGGCAAATGCCCAGATTCTTAACACAAAAAAACATAATGTATATTTTGTGGAGATGAAAGTAATAGAAAGGCTCCAGAGTTATTTGGACACTAGACCTCCAATTTATAAGACTGGTGCTCTAACCAACTGAACTCTGGAGCCAGTTGGCAAATGCCCTAATTCTCAAAACAAATGGACATAATGTATCAATTGAGGAAATGAAAGTAATACAAAGGCTCCTGAGTGATTTAGGCACTTGACCTCCAGTTTACTAGACTGGTGCTCTAACCAACTGATTGATGGAGCCGGTTGTCGAATACCCAGATTCTCAACACAAATAGACATAATGTGTATTTGGAGGAAGAAAAGTAATAGAAAGGCTCCAGTGTGATTCGGACACTCGACCTCCAGTTTACAAGACTGGTGGTCTAAACAACTGAGCTATGGAGCCGGTTGTCAAATAACCAGATTCTCAAAACAGAGATACATAATATATATTTTGAGGAAATGAGAGTAATACAAATGCTTCAGAGTGATTCGGACACTCGACCTCCAGTTTAATATACTGGTGCTCTAACCAACTGAGTTATGGAGCTGTATGGCAAAGACCCAGATTCTCAGCACAAATAGACATAATGTATATTTTGAGGGAATGAAAGTAATAGAAAGGCTCCAGAGGGCTTTGGACACTCGACCTCCAGTTTACAAGACTGGAGCTCTTACCAACTGATTTATGGAGCCGATTGGAAAATACCCAGATTCTCAACACAAATAGACATAATGTTCATTTTGAGGAAATGAATGTAATAGAAAGGCTCCAGAGAGTTTTGAACACTCGACCTCCAGTTTACTAGATTGCTGCTCTAACTAACTGAATAATGGAACTCTTTGCTAGACACCAACTTTTCAACACAAATAGAAATAATGTATTTTTTGTGGAAATTAAAGTATTTAAAATGTTCCGGAGGAATTTGAACAGTAGACTTCCATTTCACAAGACTCGTGCTCTAACCAAATGAGCTTTTGAGCCTGTTATTAGATACCCAGAATTACAACACAAATACAAATAATATATATTTTGTGGAAATGAAAGTAATATTAAGGCTCCAGAGGAATTTAGACACTTCACCTCCAGTTTAAAAAACTGATGCTCTAACCAACTGAGCTATGGAGCCGGTTTCCAGACCCCAAGATTCTCAATACAATTAGAAATAATGTATATTTTGTTGAAATGAAAGTAATAGAAAATCTCCAGAGGGATTTGGACACTCGACCTCCAGTTCACTAGTCAGGTGCTCTAACCAACTGAGCTATGGAGCTGGTTGCTAGGCACCCAGATTCTGAATGCAAATAGAAATAATGTATGTTTTGTGGTAATGAAAGTAATAGAAAGGCTCCAGAGGGAATTGGACATTCGAACACCAGTTTACAAGACCGATGCTTTGATCAATCGAACTCTGGAGATGTATGCAAGATACGCAGATTCCCTACACAAATTATGTATATTTCGTTGAAATGAAAGTAATAGAATGGCCCCAGTGGGATTTGGACACTGAAACTTCAGTTTACTAGATTGGTGCTCCAACCAACTGAACTATGGTGCCGGTTCCAAAATGATCAGATTTTCAACAGATATAGAAATAATTCTATATTCTGTGGAAAGTAAAGTAATATAACGCTCCCAGATGGATTTAGACATTTGACAACCTGTTTACTAAATAGGTGCTTTAAGCCACTCTGCTATGGAGCCTGTTCACAGATGCCCACATTTTCCACAAAAGTTGATATACTTTATATCCTGTGGAAATGAAAATATTATAAAAGTTCTGGGGAGAATGTGACACACGATGTTTAATTTGTAAGACTGATGCTCTAACTAACTGGGCTATGGAGCTGGTTTAGAGATACCCACAGAAATAGAATCAATGTACATTGTAGGGAATTAATTTAATATAAAGGCTCCAGAGTGATTTTGGACCCCTGATTTCCATTCTTCAAGACTGGTGCTCTAACCAACTGAGCTATTCACCCGAGGTTTGGAATGCCCATTATGTGATCAGAAATAGAAATAATTCATATTTTTTAGAAATGAGAGAATTATAATTTCTCCGGGGGGACTTATACACATTGCTTCCAGTATATTAGATTGATGCTCCTACCAACTGGGCTATAGTGCTGATGTTGCTGACGTTGACTATGATCATAATTTCTATTGATCACCTCGCTAGGTGATCCATAATGTTAAAAAATTACAGAAGTTTCAAATTAAAGTTCCTGTATTGTTTGAGGTAGAGTAGGAATTGTGATGACTCTTGTGTAATGACTTGAGCGTATGTTTGCTGAAAACAAATGAATTCGTCTCCACCTGCTTTCTGTTTACTTCCATGTGCTTTAGTCAACATAAGTGTTGATGATAGTCGATGATTGGCAAGACAGAAGGGAGAATCCCCGTACTATTCGTGAATATGGATCCGGAGATAAAATGTTTGTAATCGTAATAAAGACATATAAATGTTTAGACAAATAGATGGGACGTGCATTTAATGATGAGACATTTATAACAATACATATAAAGCTCTTAGGAAAATACTTGTAAATATCATTAAGATCGCTCGTGATAGAAGAGGCTTGTTTAAAATAGATCACTACATCGTATCTTTATTGAGATGGCCAGAGTTGGTTATTCAGCCATTTCTATACGTCAAAACGTAATAGAGGAGAGGATGATCAGTCAAGGAGGCACTTGACATGATAGGTCTAAAGTCGTTTGGTTTATCTATCTCTGTTTCGTGGTGCTTTTAATAATGAGTGGTAGACTTGACCACGCAAGATTATTAAAGACAAGTGGTTGGTTCCGTTTTAGGCACACGGAGCTAAAATGATCGAAGTAATAAGTGAATTAAATGCAGTGTTGGCGTTGAGTCGTCATGAAGCTTTTACAGATTCGCACATCGAGAAAAGACGATTTATTACAGTCATGGTCAAAGAATTGAGACCACACTGACCGGGAACTTAAAAAGGAGGAAAGGGATAGAAAGAAAGTAACCAACGGAGTTGAGGCCAAAGTGTAAGTGAAACACGTGGTACCAGTGGTTTTATGAACAGCAGATAAAGGAAGTGTCGTTGTGTATACCTGGTCAGAACAAAGGTTTCGTATCTAAAGCTAATACTTGCTTATTTTCGTATTTGATTTTAACTAAAAAATAAAGGAGTCGCTGCAAAATAATTTTACGATTGCATAGTACATTAATTATATTTTTAAGTGATATGTTGTTCTGTATTTTTTTGTTTATCTTCAACCTGAATGATCACAGATTGTTTATGCAACTACCCTCCCTCACAAAGGAAATTAGGGACATTACTCTATAATCATTATTTAATAGTTATCTTCTTTGACAAACGTTACACACACAAAATATATATGGAAAAAAAACACGTTGTGTACGATAAAAATAGAAGATACAAAACTGTTCAGGTTTATGTATAATTTTTCATTATGCATATAGTTAATTTATTTTAATCATTTAATCATTTCATCATTTGAATAATCAATACACTTTTTATTTTCCTTGATTTTGCAGACCTGTGTTCTTTTCTGGGGAGAAAAAGTGGCTTAGAAAGATCTTCAGCAATCCAAGGGAGGAAACTATACAGAAATCAGAGTTACGGTTCCTGACTTGTTATTTTGTAATTTCACTTCCGTTCAAATATTGGGTGTATTACGGATTCGCTTCGTCTTGAAAAAAAGGACTAAATTTTGGCTTTAAAATGTAAGTCTATTTTTCCAACTTTATATCTGGAATAATTCAGGTCTTGAGAAAGTTGTTTGATCGTGTAATATAATGTTAGAAATGTTTGAATGGATTGATATTCGCCTTGAGAACACGCACCCACGTGGATGACGGTACTTCAATAGATTAAGACCACCACTGTCCCATAATTGTCGGTACATTTCCATATAGTAATTGCATAGTAGATATAAAAATTATTATGGGACTAATAATATTCAATTTCCGTCTCTGTCTTATAATAATTGTTACATTCATTATATAATTTCTATATTGAAATGTAGCTACTATTATGGGACAGAGGTAGTAATAAACAAGGAATCGATGTGATTTTTATTACCCCAGATTTTCTTCTCGTGACGTGAGATTGAGTGGGTCGCTCTGTTTTCTTGGTTGGTAAATGATAAACAAACTAACAAATCACGGAGGGAGACATCTGTAATCACTTCCTAAATTGTTTGTTAGGTAAAAATCATCGTGTCGGGAGTTGTGATTTTATCTCATGAGATGTTTTTTTCCCTTGATAAGGCTTTGTTCAGTGTTCGTTAACTGAATATCGAAGGGAGGTAACCGATTACGCTGGCTTCCGTGGTTGGTACCAACGTATTATGGAATAAACGAAAGCAGAAAATTTGAGCAGGTAAACTATATCGTATTAGGTTTTATAAAGGATAAAATTTAGGGTAGTTGTTAAATGTCGTTACTTGCTACCCCAACTTTAACCCTTAGACAATAACCAAAAACCATTCTCGTTTCTTGTGTGAAACATGCGAATCAATACTGGACTCAATGGTATAAACATGATGATCATTTCAATAGGATGAGGAATATAGATGAAGACGATATTATCGAGGAACTTTTTTTATAGCTGTTAATGAGCCGAATCTAACTCCCTTTAAGGTCTATGTCCAACGACGGATGTTAAAAGACTGATGATAAATTTCATTCATGTTGAAATCTGGTTAATATTGTTGAACATTTTGTAGGTTTTTTATGGTTATCTTATTATATACTTATAGCTTCATTTTTTTTTATTTTTCAGTCGTCAGATCCTTCCAGAATGACGCGGTGGGCTAGACGCAGTTTAGTGGCCACAGAGAAAACACCTCACCAAGGAAGTTCCTGGGAGGAACTCTCTTCCTCAGAACGAGCCAAGTCCAAGCGACCGTCATCCAAACCTACTGGGGTTGAAAAGCGCAAAGCAAATAATTCACCATCAACAGAATCAGCGGCTGAGAGTTTCTTGAAGCAACGAGCCCAGAATGCAAAGACGAAATCCAAAACGGCCCAAGCGGAGAAGGAAATGATGCTTGATTTCATGCGAAGGGACCGGAAACGAGAGAAACGACGTCTGAAGAGAATTGATGTCAAAGATACGAATAAGGTAAACTGAGCTTACGATAATTGTAATTGAGTGGCAAAGTGTTGACGTGACCAGTGTTCATGTTGCTCGAGGGTATTTTGAAATAATAAAAGATCTTGCTTTTTCTTCTTTCTTTGCCAATCTTTTTTTTTGTTATTTTATCTGAAATTTTGCATAGTTTGTATGTATAAGACAGCTTCTTCATACTGAATTAGAAATTTTTTAACTTTTTGGCATTTTATCGATTTTTCATTTATTTTTTCCCTCCAGAGGTTAAAGCAGACTATGTTTAAAAAAAAAAAATCAAATGTTTCAGAAAAAAATATATTCATACATATATCATATTGGCGTATTATATAAGTAGATAGAAACTAAAAAGCAATCTCTTTTGTATTTTGTCATTATTTTTCAGATTTGTTTCAAATGCCGTCAACCAGGCCACGATATGGCTTCCTGCCCTAAAATGGATGTGACTGAAGAAGGTTCAGGAATCTGCTTCAAGTGTGGATCCACAGAACATGCACTTAACCAGTGCAAAATGAAAGGTGAGTTAAGGTGATTTGCTGTTTAGAAACACAAAATAATCTTCTATTTTTTCTTTAGATTGTTTATTGTAAATTATCATCAATTTTTGACTGTTGTTTTCCTTCATTCTAATCCTTTTTTTTTCTAAATAAATCCCCACATATAAAAATTAGCAATGTGCAGATGTCTTCTCTTATGCTAAAGGATGCAACTGACATAGTTTACTAGAATTTCATTCATGCAAATCATGTGCTTAAATAAGATTTCATTCATGTTCTAATCACATTATAAAAATGTTCAGTCTGAAGAATAATTTGAAAATAGAAAAAGTAATAAGAACAAAATCTTGCCATCACAGTCAATAATTGTACAACCGTAGCGTCAAAATTTGAAGTTGTGGAAAAAAATTCCATCAAAGGATGAATTTGGTCCGTATAAATTCTATTCATGACATCACTGGTGTTTTTCACTGGAAAACATCTAAAATAGAGTAAAGAAACATCTAGATGTTATTATTAAAACCATCAAAATAAGATCCAAAAAAGCTTTTTTCCTCAAAAAATTTAAAAAAAACATTTTTAAAAGAAGTATAGTGGAGTACAGATGTCAATTTTCTAGTCTGTAGACAAAACAGTATGGCCAGGAGCACTGGAACACACAAACGCGTTACACGTATAAAAAAAGATAGAACCCTTTGGTAGCTTTGGTGGCCACAGTTGTTCAACAAAAAATAATAAAAAAACCTGTTTGTGACAATAGAACACTAATCTTCAAATTCATTGTAGTGCAAATCTCTATTATCCTTTTCTATAAGATGCAATATGTATCCATGTATTTCATATGTCATTTTTGATGGCTCAGGTAAACTAGTATAAAAGTAATCCATGTCAAAATATTTATTTTATTAATTTCCAATCCGCGCTATTTACTCACTGACATAGATTGCCAAAGTAAAGTCAAGTGTGATAACAAGAACCATAAGTTCATCGATGAATCCACCATTCGTTATAGTAGGCAGAGGAGGTGGAAAAAGAGCAAGTTGTCTTTCTTTGCGCCAATTGATTCTGGTAAAATATTGCGGTATAGAAATATCTTATAAGTATTATTTTCAATAGCAATCATTAATAAATGGGTAATTTTGGGCTTTTTAAGAACAGAAATGCAAACCTCGGAAGTTCATAGCAGAAACTGATAGAAAGAATTGAACGGAACAGATTTTCTCTTAATGATGTCACACCTCTTCTTTCCTTCCTCTTTCTGTTGATTAACATAATTGGGACCAACCGAAAAGCTTCTTATTGAAATGTGTTTGGATGCATCTAAAAAAAACTAGCTTGGCTGTGCTAGGGTCACAGCCACTATTACTTGTTTTTAGTCTAGTCATCGTCATTCTTTGTTACTAAAATGGAATAAAAACTCAATGGTTGGAATTTGACTTCCAAGGTAAAAGTAGATAGTCAAACAAGAATAATAATGATTTACAAAAGAATTGTCTCGTAAAGGTTGACTTTTCAGTCTTTATTTGGTTTGCTAAGGTTAGAAGATGGGAAATTTGAACAATATTATTAGATGCATCAAGAAGTTGATCTACATAAAATTCTGATGATGCCGATCCTAATTTAGTTTCATTTGGTGGTACTAATTTTCACTTGGTTATATTGATAGGTACTGATCTTTACTTGGGTGGTACTGATCTTAAATTCATCCTTTTTTTGTCTCATTATAAACTGTTGAATTCATTGATCACCCCTTTTTTCCCAATGTGACATCCTGTGAAAAGACATACGTCATGTGACGGTTTGAGTGACTGACCAGACTTGTTTATATTTTTGTTTCAGGGGAAATCCTAGCTTATGCCAAGTGTTTTATCTGTAAAGAAACCGGACATTTAGCCAAACAATGTCCTGACAATCCACGGGGTCTTTATCCCAACGGTTAGTATTTACTCTTTTACTTATTTGCTCTCTCAGTTTTTGGAGAAGTTTTGCTCCAATTTTTGGCAGAATTCTTTTTTCTTATTTTTTTTTTCTTGTCTTTTACTATTTTGAAATGACTTGAAAAGTCAAATTGTTTTCAAAAAATGCAACTATTAATTTTAGAAAGTGTTCAACCCTCTTTTTTTTCCACCTGTTTTGTTTCTCTCCACTTTCTGTCTCTCTCACCTCTGCCTCTCTCTCTCCCCCTTCCATGCTTTTGTCTCTCTCTCTCTCCCCCTTCCATGCTTTTGTCTCTCTCTCTCTCTCCCCCTTCCATGCTTTTGTCTCTCTCTCTCTCTCTCCCCCTTCCATGCTTTTGTCTCTCTCTCTCTCCCCCTTCCATCCTTTTGTCTCTCTCTCTCTCCCCCTTCCATCCTTTTGTCTCTCTCTCTCTCCCCCTTCCATCCTTTTGTCTCTCTCTCTCTCCCCCTTCCATCCTTTTGTCTCTCTCTCTCTCCCCCTTCCATCCTTTTGTCTCTCTCTCTCTCCCCCTTCCATCCTTTTGTCTCTCTCTCTCTCTCTCTCTCCCCTTCCATCCTTTTGTCTCTGTCTCCCCCTTCCATCCTTTTGTCTCTCTCTCTCCCCCTTCTTTGTCAGTCTGTTATTTGACAAAAATAAGTCGGTGTCAGATTCTAACTTTTGTTTTTCTATCATTCCTATTTCATTTGGTCTTTGTTTGTTTCAGAACTGAGTTCAAACTCGAGTTGCCAGATATCTTTGGCTACACAAGAATAAATTTTTATTGTCTTGGGAAAAAATCGAGTAGCTTTAGTACCAAAAGAATCAAATAAATTAAAATCCATCATCAGACCTAATTTGTAGGTCCTGGGACCAAATCGAGTAGCTTCAGTACCAAAATAATTCAATAATGTGGGATCTGTCATTAAACCAAATTTGTATGGTCTGGGGACCAAATTTGATAGCTTCAGTTTTATTATGAATTATCAAATCTCTTCAAGTCTTACATTGAACCAAATTTGTAGGAAAAATGGATTAAAATACTTATCATCCTTTATTCTATTGTTCATATTTACTTATATTGTATCGTATCATTCAGGTGTAAGGGATTATCTTTTGTTAATTTTCCTTCAGTATCAAATCTTTATTTACAGAACCAAATAGCTTTGTTCAGAGACATATTTACCAAGCTTTAATCTTGAAAAATACCAAATGGCAATACTGCCTTATATTCTAACTAGAGTTAACATTAAAATAGAATTTCTGAAAAAAATTATAACACTTTCAACTTTGCTTGATACGAAATTCCTTTGAAAAAATCTTTCCCAAAATCCAAAGATTTGTTTTTTCTTCTCTAACAGGTGGTTGTTGTCGAGAATGTGGATCCGTTGAACATTACCGCAAAGATTGTCCAGAATTACAACAACAACTTGGTATGTATTTATTTTTAGTTTTAGGGTTGGTCATGAAATTTTCAACTGTTACCAGCCCTGCATGGTAGCTGTATATGAGCTGATTTTCATTCAGTATTTAGAAACAATGGCATTTGTAGAGGTATGTGTTCTCTGGTAGATTTATAGTTTGAAAAAAAACGTTGACCAAAACTGCCAAGGTTTCTCCAGTTTAAAGTTGATTTGGCTTGCTATGAATATATCATGCATACAGGCCACATTAATGGAGTCCTTATTATACCAAGGAAAAATCGTTTTTTTTGTTTTGTTTTTTTTTTGTTTTTTTTACACACCTCCTGCGCCCCAAATAGTTGGGGGGGGTAAATGTATGTTCATGCTGAATTGATCTCCTAGTTTGAGTCGGCTTGTAATTTGAGAATTCCTACTTTTTGTATTCGCTGCCCAAACCAAGAGAATAAATGAACTAATGTATATCTTCACAAAGAGGGTAATTCCCTAGGAACGTCTCTTTTAGCGCTACTAATTCTAAGGGAAGCAACTCATACTTCCTTCCACGAGAGTTACCTCCCATGATAATATTGCTATTTGGTTTGCTTGGCAAATTCGACGATAATTCTCTGCTTGAAAATCAGAAGAGCCGGTCTGGTTGGTCATTCAGTAGAAAACAGTCTTGTAACCAACTTCTTTTGACAGTATGCTGCGTTGGGAATGATCAATTAAATATTTAGAGAAAGGAGTAATCAATGAATAAGTTGCTTCTCTCTCCTTTTGTTTGACTAAAAAGACAGAATTTTCTGAAAACAAATATGAATGTTCCTGGAGACATACTATAGGACCAATTTAGCATAAAGTTAGATGGTGAATTGAACCCCCACACACACCTCCTCTAAAAACACGATGAGGGCTTTAAAAAAAACAAAAAACACTCAATAAGGTGTAAATGTTTGAATTTTCAGCCCTCAAGCTCCATTGATGCAGTATGTACGCTCGCTACATAGATAGCCAGACCTATAACTTCGAGAAACCTATATTGATCATTTAGGTGACAGTTTTGGTTGACGGTTTCTGATAAGTAAGAAAGAAATAATCAATAAAACCTGTGAAAATTCCATTTTGGTATGGATGAATTCGTGAGTATTCTTAAGTGCCTAATTGCCTCACTCCCCCCCCACTCTGCTTATCAATTTGGGAAAAATAATTGCCACTCCCCCCTCCCTCTCCAGAAGGTCCTGAGTTTGATTCCCGATATGAGCAAAGAATTTGAAGAACTATTCATTAGGAAAATGTTCCTCATGCTCTCAGCAGCCAATTGAGTCTTCTCTGAGCTCTGTGATCAGGTTGGAGGTATCTCTCCGCTGGACTTGCATCCTGCCTAGAGGGTGGTCATAAAAACTTGTAGATATAAATTCCTGGTCTCAACAAGCTGGTGCATGCAACAGAAGTTGGGACTTTCTTACCGGCCATCATACTCTATTGGGGGTTGTCTTTCTTTGGATGCCTTTTTTTTTTTTTTTTATCCCATCCCAACCATAAACCTTTCTCGAACAACTTTATTTTGTTTTTTTTCAGGTCCTACTATTTTTCTTGCACCCCTTCCAGATCACAAAATCTTTCTCACACCTTTTGAACTTAAGGCTAAAAAATTATATTTGAAAAAGTCAAATTTGTTACAAGTTAATATCAAAAAGTGTAAATATGCAAAATATTTGAATGTATCAAAAATGAAAATTGAAAGTCTATATCAAGACATCAGTAATAAAACCTTCTTCTGCACCAACTATTATTGCCTTTTCTCTATTCACTTTGAAATTTGTGCCTTTGAAAGGGAATATAATTGTTAGTTTGCCACCCCTTTCTTGCTATCACCAAAAGTGCCTTGCACACCTCTTCATATGTAACTCTTGTCAGTTAGCGCACAGATACTACTCTTTAATCCTAGACAGAGGACCAGGGAGTGTCAATTTGGTCCTTGGTAAGTATGCACTGATAGGCTGAACTGCCAATCCATAAATAGATGAAATTTATTCATTTTGATGTGTACTATGCTCTTAACATAAAATGCGTAATAACAAATTTTCTGCAAATAACTTCTTTTTTTCTTCTGTTTTTCAGCTGCTGAAGATGTCACTGTTGAGCGTGTGAATCCTTTTGCCAGTGTTGATGCTGAACCCACAGGCCACATCTCTGCAAATTTAACAAAACGCACAGGGCCTAAAATTGTAAATTTCTAATAAATTTTTTCTTTATTTAAATACATTTTGTTTTTCATCTATAATCATTTGATATGCATTTAAAGAGAGCATCCTTTTTTGGGATGCTGAATACTTGAGTTCCCAAGGGACAAAAATGTTTGGAAATCTGTGCAATCATTGCTGCAAAAATGAAAGACCTATCAAAGTTAGAGGAAAGTGAAACTAGTCAATGAGTTATATACGTAACGTAGGGTAGGAGCCACAAGTACGAAGTCCATTCATTTACTGACTTGATATAATTATGAAAGGAGTGAGAGAAGGAAGTTTTCATTTTTGATTTGAAACTTCCTAATATTTACATGTTCCAGATCTCATTGGGCACTGATTCCAAAGTCTGGGTGTTTTATAGCTGAAACTCCTGCACCTTTGAGTCATGTTCATAAAAATATATTCTAAAATCAAATCATCTAAATTTGTGTTGGAAATAAGGGCGTGGAGTCCAAAGGCACAAATCATGCAGAAATTTGAATATTTTTCACAGAACTCTTCCTAAACCAATGCAAACTGATGAGGCTGGTTCAAATTGACTTGCATTATTTTAGAACAGAGAGGAAGTGAGGATGAAAATGGAAGGAAAATAAAGAGGAGAAATGAGATTTATGGAAATATTGTCCATAAACTATTAATAGATAAAATTTTAAGTTCCATGCTGATCAGTTTCAGAATAAATTTGTGGAATTCTAAGTTAGGATAAGAGATAAAAACCTGAAAGTGATTCAAATTCAACCAAGCTGAATCCGATATGGACTTGAATGAATATAGTTTATTTTCAGTAAATATACATAAGGTGGGAAGAAATATGGTATTGTACATTAACAAATTGTTACCACAGATAAAGACAGAAACTGCTTTTTGTGAAATTTTTTATCAATCACCAGGAAACACTGCTCGCAAGAGCTAAGCATATTATGCGTCAAGTAACCCAAAATCTGAGAAAACGATGATCAGAGGAAGGTTGAGATCTGAAAGACTTTTTTTTTTTTTTTTCGTAGCTTTCTAGCCAGACGAGTATACTCTAACTCTGGAGCCAAGAAAAGTATACAAAGAATGTCAGGAAATTGAGAGAAAATAAGAAAGGATAGGAAAGCTTATACATAATCCCATGGCTGATATATCTCTTAGGATAGATGAAATTTACCCATGATTGCTACAGGAGTTTTCAAAACCCCTCACCATAATCATTGGACAATCCAATACTGAAAGAAAGGTACTGTTGTAATCAAAGAAAGGTAAGTCAAATGCTATCCTCCTGAAGGGAAGTATATAGGTATGTTTATTTCCAATATTATGTAAGATATATCTCTTAATTTTTGAGAAGCGGTATTATTATTATTATTTCTATTTTTATTCGGACCATCCTCATCTTGGTTGTTTTTCATACAATGTTTTGGCCGTTGTACTCAACTGTACCTACCAGATGATACCTGATGAAGGCCGTAGTGTACAATGGCTGAAACGTTGTATGAAAAACAACCAAGATGAGGATGGTCCGAATAAAAATAGAAATAAGTGTGTAAGATGTTGAAGTAGATAGTCAGAGATCACATTTGAAACATATAAATAACATGTTTACAACAAAACAGTATGGATTTATGCCAGGCCATTCTACTGCTTTACAATTACTGTGGGTATTTGATGAACGGACAGAAACTTTAGACAATGGACAAGCAATAAACATATATATATATATATATATATATATATATATATATATATATATATATGTGTGTGTGTGTGTGTGTGGATTACCAAAAGGCTCTTGATGCAGAGTGACACAAAAGACCAATTACCAAATCGCAACCATATCAAATCAAAGAAGAGATTATCAAGTTGACTTGTCACTATCATTAGGAAGACACAGCAAATGGCGATAAACAATCAGCTATCAAGGCTGCATGAAGTAATGTAAGGAGCCCCATGATTGCGATCCTGTTATTTGTTAAATCTATTAATGACCAAACGGATATGACAGAATTTACAACTTGTTCAAGACCAGTTGGAATATACACACATTACAGAGAGATCTTCACAAATTAACTCATTGGATTAAAACATTGCTTTTGAAATTTTATCTGGATAGATGTAAATATATGCATATTGGACGACCTAACCTAGACACTGACTTTTGGGGAAGGAACAAAAATGGTAAAGGAAGAAAAGGATATATGAGTGATTATAGACTATGATATCAGATTTGATAAACATATTGTGAAAAATGTTTTCTTTAAAAAAAGCCCATTTAATGATGGGAATATTTAGAATATTCCAGTACCTGGAGAGGGAAAGATTTGTATTCCTGTATGAATCCTTAGTTCGAACCTGTCTGGAGTATGCAACTTATGGAGAGTGTCTCCGTAAATTGAAGCCACCAATTCTCAGCTATAGAAGAGTTCGACATGATAGAAACGTATGTTCATGAATGAATATAGTTTCTATGTCCACAGATATGGAATAGTTTACCTAATGAAATAGTGTGTTCCAAAAATGTGAATTCTTTCAAGAACAGACTCGATGAATATAGGGATAAACAGGATATTTTAAACAACTACGAGTCTGCAATAAATTTTTGAAAGTCATGAGAAAATCTAAAATGATTACACGAGTCTGGGGAACAGGATTTAATATAAAACCTGTTCCAGAAAATACCACTAAACTGAGCTGAATGAAATTTCAAGGGAGGTAACCCTATAAAAATAATAGTCAGGGTCATTTTCCAAGGGAGACAACTTTGTTCTTACTATACAGTACGTTGGAGCATTTTGTTCAATGCAGCCAACAAAAATTATTGATTGGAAACGAATCGATATTTTTTCATTTTTGAATTCATCCCAAGAGAAAACTTTTACAAATTATTACATTCATAATTGATACAATTCATTTACTCAGAGAGTCACACTTCTTTTTAATATTTTTCATTATTTCAATTCTAAACTGTGAAAAGCAAATTTTCTGAGGCAGTTGCAACAGAAAACTCTTTTTCAATGTACTTTTGATTTATTCTGGCGCCTCTTTCAGCCTTTTATTTTGCTCTTCTTGGCCAATTATCTTGTCTTCTTGGCTGTATCTTAAACAGTTTGCACTCATGACAGTGCCCTGCAATATCTTTGAGCATCCCATATATTCCCCTCTCAGATGGATTCGCAGTTGACATGGAGCCAATTAACACAGCCATTGCATATGACAAAAAAGACACCAGACAAAAATTTCCCTGACAAAATTTCCCGGCACAAAACTTTACCCCTTAAAGTACCAAGCGAAACAAAATGTTCTTGGTTAGATTAAAACATAATACAACTTTTTTATATTTGGTGACAGTATAAACTATTTTAATAGGTCCCATAAGAAAGAAGCAAAGAAAGAGAAGGAAGGCAGACTAAACAGTGTTTGTAATTTATTTATACCCTTAATAGACATGTATTTATAACTGTTTCCTTTGCCAATGAATCATAATGCACTTTAGACGATATTTTCCCTTTTATTTTTGATGCAATGATTATTTTTCTTCCGGACGTTTTAACGGGGATTAATTTGAAAAATCAATAGAAAACAAATTAGTTTCTAATATCATTAATATTTTATAACAGAAACGAATCTTGACAAATGTTGCCAAATGCCGTCAAAAATTGTATAAACAACATCAGAGGTTTTGAATGACTCTGTTGTTTTTCTTGTTTTTCTTTTGAGTCTTTATAATAACAAAAAGGTCTTCCCACGTCTTACTGTATACTCCACGAAAGAACTTCATATATTTCATCTGCGAAATGAAATTGGAGAATGTAGCTTTATTAGTTACACAGAGGATCCTTTAGCTTTGGTATAAACCAAAGGATCTTCAAAGATAGCGTTAGTTTCTTTGTCAATGAGTCCACAATAGATGCATTTGTTAGTATCCAAGCAATTTTTGAAAACTGTGGAGTCTGGGTAGGAAGACACAAATTCCAACAGGACAACGTAAATACATATTTTTCTAAATTATAAATCGTGACAGCCTATTCACCAGAAGGTTACATTTTGATAAAACATAGATACATATGTAGCGAGTGTTCAGAGTTGACAATACGTTAGTAATCTTTTTAGTAACAGATGAAAGGGGGAGGAAAGATGAGTTGCGTTTATTGACTATTAAAAATGTGTTTGTTCAATTCGTTTTCTTTCCACTGTTAGTGTGACTTGATTGAGACTTCCTATTTTTGTATTAAGCTATTATTTTGCGAGTCAAATTTAAGGTTTCAAAACTTAGATCTATGCATAAAATTTTCACTTGTAATCGATTCTGTGTTAAATGGAGCCGCAGTATAATGGGTCTGCAGTGTAATAAACTTATAATTATGATTGATGAATTTATTACATCATCAAGGGGAATCTTGTTTCCAGTCGTTTATCCTGAATAGAAATAATACATATTGAATTACAAATCTGTCATGTATCATAATTGAACTGCTTCCTTGCGTTTTTTTTTCTCTTGATTAGAGTGAGATTATCTAACTGTAAGAAGGATTGATCGAAAATAATGTAATATTGAATTTAAGCCTCAAAATAATATTTCCCAAGCCATTAATCC
Source organism: Thysanoteuthis rhombus (assembly GCA_963457665.1). Lineage (NCBI taxonomy): Eukaryota > Metazoa > Mollusca > Cephalopoda > Oegopsida > Thysanoteuthidae > Thysanoteuthis > Thysanoteuthis major. Next base: position 930,438 of record OY735221.1, read on the forward strand.
TTTCGGCAAATAATGCAAGTGAGAATTACATGAACTCCATGGGATGTCATATTAACTGTCATAATATGAAGCACTGTCGTTTCATGCATTTAAATGAGGAATAAGAAAAATGTAATCATTATAAAATAAATTAACTTATATATATATATATATATATATATATATATATATATATATATATATATATATATATATATACATCCAACGGTGTTCACGTCTCTAATATTAAATTGGATTTAATCTCAAATGATTCCGTCTCTAATATTTAGTTAAATCTTATCTTTATTGTTATATCTAATGTAATTTGATAGTTAGCTTAATAAATTGATATTTTTGTGAAATAAATAAATGTAAACATTGTTTCAATGTCCATATAGTGCAGATATGGAATAGTATATCAAACGAATTAACATGTTCCGAAAACTGACTTGATAATTATTGGCATGATCAGGGGATTCTTTACAACTACAAGTCCACAATAAACATGAGGAAGTCATGTGAAAATCTAAAATGATCACAGAATTCTGGGGAAGAGGACTCGAAATAAAACTTATTTCAGAGAATATCGCTAAGCTAGGCTAAATGTTTACATCCAAAGGTGTTCCTATCTCTAGAATCTAATTTAATATAATTTGATTTTCAGTTTTTTATTTAGTATTTTTGTAAAATAAATATATATGAATGGATGTATCCAATGATGACTGTGAGATCTCCATTTCACATTTCATTTCCCCTTTTGAAAGGCTGTCATTAGTGTGGTCAAGTGGTTAATGCACAGCACAGAAAATTCAGTGGCCATAGCTTCAGCATCTTCTACTTTGGAAAGAAAATCGAAAGATGATATATGGAAATCAAATCATTATCAAGGTCGAGAGTGCAAATGTAAACCTCCAAGTATTATGATAAATTTGCAAATTAGACTGAAAATTTGTTTTATCCTTCAATTGAGCACAATTTAATGGTTTAACAGTAACAAAACTCTTGCTACAATATGCCGTTTTTGATATGTTGTCGTAACATGCGTACGTACAGGAATCGGATTATCATAGAAAAGATAAGCTTATTATACAAGTTATCTGATTATAACCTGGCGAGTAAACGTATCAATACTTTAACAAAAAAAAAACTTAGTGGATTACATTGTTCAACTCATAATGGGGAAATGTATAAAACTTAATTCATGTCGTTACGGGACTCTGTGAAGAGGAAAACGTTAATTAAAATGAGCAGCTGAAATAGTCCTTCTGGGAGATATTTTCGACAATTCCAGAAACGTAAAAATTACACAAGGTTATGTAACAGAAAAAAATGTAGGGTGTGTCAATTTGTACATTTTAGAAAATAGGTTTTGAGTTTTACATTGGGTGAAAAAGCTTTTTTCCTTGCTTGTTAGTTTTTAGTATTTGAAAGTGACCTGATAGTTTTTTTTAGCACGAAAGAAAGCAACACAAAACTGTCCATGACAAAACACGGGTTGGGTTAGGAGGTTCCAACCTTATTAAAGCTTTGGCCTTGTGATTTATTTATTGCCATTGTATATGAAAGTCGCGGGGGAAATGGGTTATTTGTAGGGTAAACGGTAAATTTGCGTCACTTCGTACCAGTTTTACTCTTGTTATCAAAACATGCCTTCCTACAAGTACACCAGTTATTACAGCGGATTCAACTCAGTTGTTATGTTGGTTGACAATTTCAAGTCTAGTCTCATTTCAAAGACCGTGCTGGATAGACATTTTCCTTAAAATCATTACAACTGATCCCATAATGAGATTCAACCAGTGTTGTGGCTTTCCAGTTGGATTGACTGAATTCAATGATTCAGTGGAGTAACGTCCAATATCTCCTTGGTCATCCTTCACAATTTTACCAACACTAAAATAAGTATGAGCGTTTCCTGGGGGTAGGTTTAAAACATCTTTATTCAGGGAAAGGCAGTCTAAGTTCAGATGTGAAAGTATGACGCGTGATCGTGTTTCTTCTTGTCTTGGGTCACTGAAGATCAGTTAACCAAGGGCTTTTCTGAAAACGATGACGGTGGTACTTTCACATCATCTGGTGCTGATGACTGGGTAAGTGTGAGAACGTTTCCAATTCCAAGTTGAAGAAGCCAACTTGCAAAATCCCTCTGTTCTTCTGTTAATTGCATATTTTGAGTCAGACGATTGTGTCTGAAATTCAGCCAGAGATGAGAACGCTCGCGGTAGATATCAAAGATAACTGTATATATTGACTGCGGGAGAATACGTAAGACTTGTCTGTAGTCTCCCCCGAGAAGAATTTCTTCATCACTAAAATACTCTGTTCACTAGTTAGTTTCTTAGGCATTCATCAATTGTATGAAGAGCAAAAGTCCGTATCATCGATATTTCATCAATGATAATCAAAAACTTGATCTCTTACATATTGATCTTGGTCTATGGTGGGAGATATGTGACATGTTAATGCGTTAGTCAAAGGTACAGGCAGTTTGAATAAGCAATGCAATGTCTTACCACCAGGCAGCAATATAGCTGCAATTAGTGTCCATGCAACACAAGTTACTTTTTTTATGGTGAGATGGAAAAGGATCATTTTGACTTTATGCATTTTGCTACATCCTCTTGACACGCCAACATAGACGCATTATTTTTACTGTATGAAGAGCTACGTTTTTCGCTTGCTCTCCGTCATATTCCTGCCACAAAAGTCTTCAATCATCTGATTTTTAAACGAATCCCACAATTGCATGACATTTTCTGGATGACAATGAGCACAATTTGTAGCAAATATGTGAAGCTCAGATGCTAGTCTAAATGTCGAGGTTTCTCAAAAGTGTTTTTTTTCAATTCTCGGTCATTGCATCTTTGAAAGTTGGCATAATTTCTCCTTGAACTATTCTAAGCACAAAAATGTGTAGAATTTCTTTGATTTAAACATTAAAACCAGATACGGAATAAATTCGAATACTTTCGAACTAGATTAGTAAGATTCTGTTACACCATTATTATCATTAAACAATATTTAAACTAAAAAAAAATAAAATACCCGTCGTCTTTTAAAAAAAAATATAGCCTTACTTTGGTTCCCAATATATTGTATGTTAAATTGTTTATAGGTATCGATTGTTATTATTGCAAAAGGTTACTTCGACAAGAAGTTACGTACTTGTAACTTCTGATTTGTCAGTGGGTTTAATTAATGTTGAAAGAAAACCTCAAATTAATCAGTTTACCCGTGTCTGGCTTGAAAAGAAGTACATTATTGAATTTACCGGAATTTGTTTATTAATTCATGAGAGACCCAAGAAGATGTAAATTATAATAATCCAAGGTAAAATCTGTTGTTTAAAACAAATTCGGATCAACACAAGCAACTTTAGTCAATAGAGATAAAAACGTCGCTAGCCTCTAACTCATTCTGCCTACTTGCCGCTGGAAACTTCTATTTATAACAAATCCCTTTATGCTAACACAAAATCAAGTTCACGTAGAAAAAGATCAACTTTCAACCTAAGTTTTGTGTTTTTATCCTTTAATCTTACTACAAAATCAAAATGACATTGTTAGATGTGAAAGCATGAAATTCAACTCTGAAATCAAAACAAAATACGAACATAATATTAACAAAATATTGACTCACCGTTGAAAGAACTATGCAATGTGCACATGAAAGAATTATGCTCTACCTCAAATGGAGAGACCACAGAACAGCACACTTTATCTGGGAGAAAACAGGTGTCTGAGAAATCATAGAATCCATTAAAAAAACACGGCAATGAAAAATGGCAATGGGCTGGCCATGTTGCAAGACTGGTAGACAACCGATGGACATAACGACTCACAACATGGATCTTTAGAGATCACATGCGCAACTGTGGCCGGCATAGTACTGGATAGAGGGACGAACTAGACAAATTCGGAGAGTACTAGCTCCACGACGCCCACGATAGAGAAGTGTGGCGAATCCGGCGACGGACATTAAAAGATGGATGATGATGTTGAATGGATCAACCGGAATGCCGTATTTTTTGAATATCATCTTACTTGTTTCAATCGATGTTTTCTCCTTTGATACTTCAGTCATTTCTCATTTGATTCCTTGTTCACATGGAACAGGCAACAAAATAAGCTGACTCTGTTGTTGTTATGTTCAGGATGGGTCATTTTATACCCTGGTTTAATTCTTGAATCATGTATCAATTATATACAAATTGAAATATTGAAATCATTCTTGTCATTATTTCATTAAACTTACCATTTATTTTACAAAGTATTGTTGACATTATTTTGATTTCTTAATCGACTATCAAATAGATTTGCCAGAAATTATTGTTTCCAAGAAAAATGATACGTTAATTGAAGAAAAGAAACTAACGATGGTGATTTTGACAATATTTGCAGTTTAGTTTTTTCATGTTTGTGGAAATTGCTGTGTCCAATGTTGCCAACTCAGAAGAAAATTTGCACCAAATCTACCTTTTAAAAGCTGAAAATTACCATAAATGTTGGATTTTTGCGCTACTAGAACGAAAAAACGCTCTAAATTTAGCTAGATTGGCAACACTGTTTATTTTTTTTTTTGTGTAGTGTACCAAGTTCAAACTCTGGTCGGTACTGTTTATGTCTGCTTCGTCCTATTACCCTTGAGAAAGGCATGAATCCATCTGATCTTCCCCAGCTATGGATAAAATAGACAGATTGGGCTCTAGGAGTTGGGGAAGACAACCAATCTTGGAGAAGGATATCTCTGATTCTAAAACCAGGCAATAGAGCCCCCTTATAGGGGGGACTCACACCTATTATTTTTTTTTTTTTTTTTTGCTGTTTTTGCATCATCGTATAGAAAGGTCGATTTCCTTTCGAATGGTATATAATAATTAGGCATGTGAAAAGGATATCTTATGCCTGGCACCGTTCATATATAGGGTTTAACATACTTGAAGACAACGGCAACAGTAATATTTTTATGTTTATATTCCGTAAATATTGTTCGCAAAATAAAAATCGTGTAAATTTTGTGTATAATGTAGAATAAAAAAAAAAGTAAAATCATGTATGATGTTTCGGTCATGAAAACTTTATCCTTGATTCTTTCAAAACTATATTTCTCAAGCTTGAGTGAGATCTCCTGCTTTACTTATGGACCGATTTTCATGAAACAAACGCCATTTTGTTTTTTTGTTGGTTCTCACTTCGATTACTCCTTCCCAAAGGAAGGGATGTGTGTATCTTGCACAGGTCTTGAGAAAAAATGGTTCAGTGATCGAAATTGGCGACTGCCTCAGCGTGTTCAGCGGTCAACCAGCAAACTCATTTGATAAACAATTCCGGGGGTTTACGAAAATGGCACTGTGATAATTAGACTGAATATGCAAACAAGATAAATATAGGCAAAGGAGTACGACAAATAGATTCAATGTCGTTTAAGCGATTTACAGCGAGCCATGAAAACTGACTGGGAGGGAATGGGAATAAACATATACGGAGAATATTTAAACCACTTGAGTTAAAGTTTCCATGACACGAGAAGCATTGGAAGAATTACAAAACATGCTGACTGATCTAAACAGGGAATGTAAAAAAAGTAGGATTTCAGAATGACAAAAGTAATGTTCAACAATAAAGGCCTGCAAAAAAACCATAGGAGTCGAGAGTGAGGCCCCCAGAAGAGATTGACGAATACGTTCACAGAGGTCAGATGATAAAGTCAGAGAAAGACCGTGAAAGCTAAATAAAACAAAGTATAACGATCGGCTGGGAAAATTTGGTTTGTATAGCGAAATATTGAAGAGCACTTTATCAATGTACTAAAAGCGTAAAATGCCTGCTATGATTCACGTATGCGAGTCATTGAAATCAATAACACGAGATGAGAACCAATTTAGAAGAGCCATGGAAAGAACAATTTTAGAGATAACTCTAAGAGATAGAAAAAGGAGAGAGGGCTAGACTGATCGATCTTATATAAACAATTGAGCAACTAAAATGGGTACGGACTGAACACTTACCAAGAGATTTCAGCAGATGGAGCAAAAGACTAAAATATTGATCATTCTCCAAACTCCCGAGATAGTGCGGTTATACAAAGCAAATTACTTCAAATATATCTCAATGGCCGGCAAAAATGGCCTTTAAGCGAGTTCTTTACAAAAATGCACCTCGTTTGGTATTAAATTTGTTAATGGTGTATTTACTTCCCAGTTTGAGCAATTTTTTGTAAAATTTTCCTGGACTAATATGGCATATGCTTTATTGAACTGACCTAACCCGTTCATGTTACCTGTCAGTTAAAAGATGAGACGACAACACAGATTGTTTTGAGTATCGTAAAGGCTACAAATTCTCGACAATAACTACAATCACCTACACCTGCCACTACTAAAAGTAATTGTGTTATTATAACTACTACTATCATAATTTTAGGTCATTTCACCTAGTACCATTTATTACCGTCCGAAGACTACAAATTTACTCTGTGTTCTGTTTCTATTGCACAAAGGTAAGAAGTTTTTTCATCTACTTATAAGATGAACCGTGTGATTTTTTTGGTTATTTTTCTATTTATAACGATGGACACTTCCGCTTAAAAGCAATAATTTGAAACAATGAGGAAGATCACCGTACTCATAGTCATATCATTTGTAAATACGTGTGTGTGTGTGTGTGTGTGTGTGTGTGCATCATTTTGTTTGTTTTTCCGTTCTTCTTCTCAGCTAAAACTAAAAAGCCTATCGACCTAATATTCTCCATGTAGACTGAGAAGAGGCCAACTTCCCACATAGGCTATGTGAAGTTGATATCAGAGCTCCCCCGGGATTATTTTCCAGCCATTTTCTATTCTAAAATTGGGAAGGAATGGTTTTTATAATGAAATTTTCTCTAATAATTTTTGTCACGAATGGCACAAACTCTTGTTACTATAGAATTGATTTTATACAAGTTTGGACGTTTTTTTCATCTACGAAACTATAGCATTATTATTAGTTGTAACAGTAACGGAACACACATGTGCGCACACACGCACACATACACACAAAGCAGCTGTTTATTGGGATATTGCATCTTCACTGCAATTTTCGTTAATGAGCAAGCAACAATGGTCAAATACGTAAGGTGAATTTTTGAACTGAATCAAAATATTCCCAAGTGAGTAGTTTTTTGAAATTTCCGTTTTTAATTTAACATTTAAAACAAACAAATATGTGAAGAAGAAGTGGACAACTTTCAAGCATCAAAAACGATTTTGTAATATGAGAGCCAGCACTTGTCAATTATATTTCATTTACACGATTTCAACAGGAGATTGAAAGAGAAACAAAATGATATAATGTTCTTCCGTCATAAGACATCGTATTTACATTAGTTAAGAAACAAAATCATTCGTTTTTCTCCTATATTCCTTTTGCTTCATATTTTATAAAATTGTACTTTGATGTACTTCATAAGAAAAAGACAAAATATTTTTACATTATACGGCATCGTACTTACAAGAGCTTCAAGTTGGTTGTAACTCTAAAACATTTATGTATAAAAACATTAACAAAAGAAGTTGACATTTTTATATTGAAACGTTGGGAGTAATTTCACCTTTCAAATCTTTCTTTTTATATTCACGTAACGATATTTTTATAGAAAGTACAAGAAAGAAAGAATGCCACAATTGAAATGAATCTACGTTTCCGTTCTGAGAAAATGCTGGGTGGTGCAAGCAATTTTCTTGGCTGATTATTTCGTCGGCCATTGAGCCAGGTATTGCCGCTCAGCAGACCGAGGAGTGGAAGAAGGCCAAGTATCGCACATTGACCGACAGGTACAAGTTTGGGACATCTGGTGTGATTGGCCCCAAAGCATTTAAGATCATCAACCGAATTGCATAGCTCTTCCAGCGTGACGTTGGAAGTTGACAAGGTTGACCGATGAAATAAAAATGTCAGAATTCATTCGGAATATATTGAAAAGAGGACCAGCCCATAAAATCGCCTGGTAATGACTCACAGCTTAATTCAAACTACCATTTAAAAAGAATACAATTGCCATTAAAAACAATAGAATAATATGTGATCCCCCATTTTGATTTTATATTAGAGCTGAAATCCTTTTGTACCAGATTTGACTAAAAATGTTCATGTAAAAAATAAAATTTATCAAAGACAGTTACCATAGCAACATTTTTTTTTTAATAACACTGATTGTAACCGAAAAGATCTTGCTTAAGAAATTAGCTACACGCAACTTTCAATATGATTTCTAAAATGAATTATGTCCTCCTGTTTCGTACAGTGGGTACCGAGAACAATCTTTTTTTTTTTTCTTCTCGGACAGAATTTCATTCAATTATTCATCTTGTGAATGGTGAAAAACATTATATGCAAGATTATTCTTATTTGCATAAGTTCTACCGGCTTTTTCCATCACATTTTTGTCAAGTGTATTTGGAGGTGTCATCTGATTATTCGAAAAACTAAATTATTGAGTTTCTGTTTTCAAACCTAATTTTAGGATTATTTGGGTTTTTAACTTCGACGAATGTCGGTTGCAATTCTAAGAACAGTAGAAATTTCATGTCGAGACCAGATTTGAATAGGTTAACAGTGTTTGTGAGGAATTATGTGAGCTGAAGAGAGAGTGGTTTAAGAGAGATAAACAGTGTTCCTAACAAAGAAAGAAAGCTGTTATCATGATAATAGGGTGGGTTAAAAATCGAGAGAAGGCATTGGCAAAGATAGAATGATACGATATAGATAGTTGGCAAAGAAAGAGAAATAGTTTGTTTTTTTTTACTTCACACTACGTCATATAATTCCTTTTTTCTAAGATTTTTTTTTTCAAGATGAAAATAGAAACTACAAGAAAGCAGATTATACGGTGTTTATAATTCACGTACACAATTGATATGTATATATTTATAACTTTAAAAAAAATCAATTCTCGAGATAAATAAATACGAGAAAGTACAAGAAAGAAAAAATGAAAGCAAACTGTAGTGTTTATAATTAATGCATTCACTTCAAATATATTTATAACTTTTTCGTTTCACGATGAATTATATTGCATTTCGTACGATAGTTTTCGTTTTATTTTTGATGCTATGATCATTTATTTCTATTTCGAACGTTTTCATCATCATCATTATCAGTCTTTTGACGTCCATCGTTGGACATAAAACCTTCCCCAGGATCCACCACATTTCTCAATTTTGGAAATTCAATTTGAGAGAAATATTTTCATTACAGAAAAGTCATTCCATACCAAATCTCCAAGAGCTCCCCAGGCCACCGTCTCAGATTTCCCTGAAAGAAAAATCACAGTTACTCCTATACGAAACTTATAGAGAAATCCAAAGTATTTGGCCAGTATCTTTTATAGTTTGAGATTAAAATCTTGGAAATTTTACTCAGTTTTATGCATTTTGTTGAACGAGCTTTTCCATCCAAACCCCGTCATTTACAGCCCCTTTGAAATTTCACGGCTTGAGCTAAGTTTTACAGTAAAATTCAAAACTGTTATCAGATAAGGTGTATTTTATGCACTTTTCCTCCAACAAATCTGTGAAAATGGCCGAAAATCAAAAACGTAAAAGACGAAACGCATGAGGGCTTCCACTCAAACAATATGCAAGATAAAGTATTCATAGTTTCCCCCCATTATTTATAATATATCAGGTCAGATGTATGCAGTGACCATATTTAGTACTGTCATAGAAATGTCAAAACGAAATTTTGAAACGTGTTCGATTTTCGGAAATTGCCTATAATTGCTGAGGTTCTTTGAGGAATTATGTTTTAATGCATACGGACTGTGCTGAAAAGTTCTCAGTTTGAGAAACGATGTCATTTCTTGACCAAAAATTTGTCTCTGTAGCTGAAAAGGGCGTTCTTCTATATTGTAAAGTACCGATTTGAAGGACTCTTGCACCTTTTAAAAATTTGTTTCTAACACATTCTCTACTTGGTTTTGCCAATAACTTTACGGCATCCATCATATCAAATATTATAGTTCAACTTTTTTTAATTTGAAGTACAATTTTTTTAGATTTTGAAATTCAACTATTCTAAATTGGAGTACAATTTATCATAATTGAAATTTAACTTCTTTTTAAATTGAAGTTCAACTTGTTAGAGTTTTAAGCTGAAAAGTGTCGAGTAAGAAAAGTTAGTTCGTAATTGCAAAAATCTATCACCGATCAGGTGTTTTCCAGTAGCAATAGTTTAGTAAGTGTTACTGGCACCACTTGGAAAAAGTTATTATGTGTGCGTAGAAATGGGATTGAATATGGGGTTAAACTGTCTAATTCACCCCAGGAAACTGCAGAAATATGTTGTTTTTTCAATCTGTGCATTCTCTGGAAGTTTTTTGGCCCTTGTTACAAAAAATATGAAATCTAACAAATGAAATGGGTCAGTCATCTATTGCGGCTGAATACATGGCAAAATCATTCAGTCAATTAAATATATCTAATGCAATTGGCCTTGATGAAATACATCCAAAACAGCTTAGTAGTGATTCATTTTTTCTATAATTACGCTTATAAGTTCTTCAATCAATGTATTATCGAAGAAAAGATGCCAGAAATCTGGAAAAATACAATGATTGTAGCTGTAAGTGCATCTCATTATAGATTACTTGTGAAAATGGAACACGTGGAGATTTCAAAAAATATAACAGGCATGGTAGATTTTCTCAGAGATAGAGAAATGAGATTTATAATAAGGGATTCTTTCTCTTGTGCAAAACCAGCAACGTCTGAAGTATCGCTGGGGTCAGTTTTAGGACCTTTCTTGATCCTTGTATTTATAAGTGACCTTCCAAAGAAATTAAAATGTATTGTAGAAATGTTAGCGGCAGTGAAAATCCAGATTTTTTTCCCAGTTATCACTACCTGACAAAGGACAAGAGACATAACCTATTCATTGATCACCTCCAACACGACTTGCTGTCGGAGGACGTTGGTCACGTGATGGTTTCTATTGCGTAATTAACCTGACTTCATTTGTATTTGGAAAGTCCTACTGTCTTGGACACGTGAGACTAGCACTTGGCAGCCCAGGTGACTGCCTATCATGTCGGTAACATGAGCCGGCCAAGACAGAGACAAGTTTGTTAGACGACAACCTACATCAGATACCTGGATATTACATTTATTTACGACGCTACTTAGTCTGGGACGAAGCCAGTAAAGTAGGAAACGCAGGTAGATTTCTGAACAGCAGCGAATATCTATCGCCGTATAGATTTATATTTTAATGCTTGATCATGTTGAGGCTTAATCACATTTTAAAGCAGTGGCTCCCAAAGTGGGAAAGTACTAGAGGCCGGGAGCAAGGAGGCAAGGGGATGATGGGAAGTCAAGGAAGCAATTGAAATTTCCAGCAGGCGCGGAAGGCAAGGGGGCTCTGGGAGGCACGATGGGGGCGTAGAAAGACAAAGGATGGTGAGGGGACAGGGGGCAAAAATTACAAATCTTACTTCCAATATATCACATTTAACCGACTTAACAGGGTGGGGCGTGGTTGAATACACAATTCAAAGTAGGCAATTGTCCAAACAAGTTCTGGAATCACTGGGTTAAGGTTACAAAACATTGCCATTATATACATGTCGATAATTGATCTATACAATGTTTGACTGACTTCCTGACATAATGCCGCAGTTGTGGAGCACCGAGTTTGGATCGAATTCACTACACTACACCAGCGGACGAGACTACTAGGCTTGCTAACTACTGCCCAACACTAGGCATCCCAATGTACGAACAACAAATGAATAACATTTATCTACAAATGATTCAACGAAATAATTGAGCAAATTAAAAAAACTAAAGCAGTTTTTTTAGATTTTTATTTTCCATTACTTGAAATTATTTTGACTACTATTTTCGTTTATCTTGATTTTTCAATTGCTTTATTTTTATTTTTTTGCCTCAACTCAAACTTCGCGACGCCTACTCGCTGTCACATATTGAGAGTCTTAGATAGATTGCAAGGAAAAACGCAACAAAAAAACTGTGAATAATGATAAGTACTCATCAAAAATTACTTTAGGTGTAATAAAAATATTCGCCCAACGTGGGGCTCGAACCCACGACCCCGAGATTAAGAGTCTCGTGCTCTACCGACTGAGCTAGCCGGGCTGGTTATGTCCCTTGTATAAATATACTTATCTTATAGTAATCTTTTTTTTTTTGCAACTGCAGCTTGAAAGGAATGTTATGATAACAGCATTTGTGTTTTCGGCAGCTGCTTACACAAGGTTGCTATTTTGGCCATTTAATGGCCAAATTTTTATAAATCTGGCTTTTTGAAGAGTATTTGGTCATGAACTTTTTGATTTAGCCAATCTGTTTTACCATTTCAACTTTGTTGCACTTATATTTTGGATAAAATCTTTTTGGGGGGTGAGCGTGTGTACTTTAGGGTAGCTATGTTTTATGAACAATCAATGATTTTCATTTTTTCTTTTATCAACTTCTCAATTTTTCAGGTGCTTTTTTTGTGATTTATGATCGCAACTTCAATACTCGGGCGGTCATCGTGAAGTTGCGATAAAAAAAGCAGATGAAATATTGAGATATTTTTGTTTTTGTTTTAAATTAGGATAAAATCAACTAAGGTTATCTTCGCAAAACACAAAGAAGACCTGGTTTAATATCAAAAAAAGTTACCTGTGTTAATGACTAAAAATTGTTGAAAGTGTTTGGATTTTTTTAAAATTTAATTTGCGACTCACATTATTGCTAAAATGACAAGATGCTAGAATATTCATTTGAAAGTTCCCGAAATGTTCAGTACGCAGGAAAATTCATACAAAGGCTCCAAAAAGTATAATAACGACGCACTGATCAGAAATTAATGAAAATTGATGAAAAGTACGACTATAATGGTATGTGAATAATACATCTACTAAAACCAAATGTAAATATTAATTAATTGATAATCTCATTTTTTGCAGGGGGGGGGGTGAGCATATTTCACGTTGTTTGTTTTAAAGTTAGTCGAAAATAAAAACTGAGTTAATACAGCCACTTCTAGCCATTTTGGCTATAACAGTGGTGACTTTTTCCGAAATTTCATACGTATTTTTACTACCCGATGCGAAGGGTTTACCAAATAAAGATATCAACTATTAAGTACCTGACTTTTGATAATTTTGCATTAACGCACTGATAATCAATTTTTGAGCTCATCAAATATTTAACTCTAATTGTTTATTTAATGATATAATTAGACCAAAGTTTGTTTTTTTCTCCTCTGAATATTCGTCTGTGATTTATTCAGTGTTTCCGACTCGAATTAGATTCTTTTGGCAAAAACTGCATTGTAAAATGGCAAAAATCGGCTAAATTTTTCTGCTTTCAGTAAACTTTATGGATAAAAAGTTAAAAACTTATTTAAGGCCTAAATTTTCTGATAAAATATACTTAGATTCCAGAACGAATTATTAATGGAAATTGTTCGTTTACTTTCATCAAACACACCCGATTTCAAGAGGAATTGTAAAAAGAAAAATAAATTTTAGTATCATCTGACTCCAAAAACATTCAGTCAAAGGTTTCAGATTATATTTGATCCATCGATCTCAAGTTAAAAATCAGGCAAAAAACAATTTTTTTTTTCATTCTTTTGTAGTTTGATTCGCTTTGACTGATGCTGAACTTCGTTTCTTCCTGATTTTTTTTCGTTTTTTCAAGTCAAGTAACTAAACTGAGATACCAATCTATAATGAATTTATAATCAACTCGTCCTTTACTTCAATAAAATCGGCAAATTATTTTCTTATCTCGGCTGGTCTTATGTTTAAAATATCGAATATGTTTTGAGTTGGCTATGTAATAAAATTTATGATATGAAATCGGCAAACTATTTTTTTCTGATAGCTATAGCAGATTTTTATTGGCAAAATAGGGAAAAGATCGGCTAGATATTGCTAAAAAATGCCTAAGTATATCTGGATTATTTTTTTTTTTTCAATTTATAAATAAAAACATATATTCTTAACATGAGTCCACTCAACACACACACAGTCACCAACAACTTATTCTGAAGGAAAACTTTTTATCCAGGGGAGGTAACTTACTTCCCAAATTGAATATGTATCTTCGAAGGTAAAATTCAATTTTAGCGTCTTACATCAAGGGAGATAACCCCATGAAGATAAATTGAAGGTTATAACTGTAACTTTAGCATCGAACGAATAACAAAAAATACAATTAGTTAAAAAATGTTATCAGCATAAAAACAAGGAAAATTATATGTTACAATGGCTGAAGGGGACTCTTTGATTGAATATTTCTTTTTTTATTCCTAAATAATAAATTTTATTCCAATTAAACCTCCAATGAAACTCAGAACAATATGTAGTCGGAATCACACTCGCCATTGTCGTACACATACATCTAACGATTAACAAAGTTTACAAAAACAACATAAGTACAACGTATGGATTATTTGACTAACGTCGTCCTTAATCTAAATATCAACCGAGGAGGGAATCTCAATGAAGTCATCAAAAGAAGGAGAAATAAAACAAAGAATCACTCTAGGTTGGCAAGCCTACGGTAGAGCAAGCTCGACTTTCAAGAACAAGAAAATCCCACTGGGTACTGTTCTTTATACTTACATAGAAATACTTAGTTCATTCATATTTACTTATACTTCTTACTACTACTGACCTACCCAAGAAAGATTTTGAAATCTCGAAGTGGGTGCGAGCCTTGAAAAAAGTTGAGAACCGTTGTCCTATTCCCTTTCCAATTTTATTTTCTATCATTTCTTGGTGACTTGTCCACTATTTATTTCCAAACAGCAACGGAAATTGACATTCGAGCCAAAATAAAAAATCTGACGAAAGGTGTTGAATGGAAAAAAGATACATTTTCAATGCATCCATACTTGTTTCCCCTTTATTATTTCATGAAGTCACCATTGAAAATTTGAAAACTAAAAGAGGAATAGAATAGTTAAAAAATTTAGGCTTATTCCATCACATTCAGTAATATGGGAGAATCATGATGAATAATGAATAGTATTAATACAAAATCCAGCTCTTGGTATCCTAGGGAGAGAGTTTGGGAAAGGTGATACCAACCATAGACCTACCACTGTATGTATATATATATATATATATATATATATATATATATATATATATATATATATATTACATTTTAATTCACACTCACACAACACACACCACTGATGATGGGAAGAATCCCGAAACATGTATGGACTATTGACATATAAGGATTAATAAACCTTACCACCAAAAACTTCACTCCCGAGTCTGTCTCACTCTCTAAAGTACACATTATATATATATATATATATATATATATATATATATATATATATATATATATATATATATATATATATATATGTGTGTGTGTGTGTGTGTGTGTGTGTGTTCATGCGTGAGAAAATCAGGTGAAAGTGATATAAAAAGCTTTGAAATAGCCTGCTATGACTGTGAAGCTTAAACTCGGTCGTAGCTTTTGCAGTTGTAGTCCACGCCTGGTTCTATAGGTGTTATCCTCTCTCTTTGCCTTAGGCACTCTCTCCAACATTTATATAGATCTTTTTTTCCTCTTCTCGCTTGTTTTGATGCCTGCCTTGATGGTAAGTCTCTACCTGCCCCGAGCCTGTCGGGTTGATGTTGCCTTCCTTCAGGTCCTGTAACGAAAAACAGGCCTTCCTCCAGGCCTGGAACCAGTGGCGAGCTCACCGTACAATACGTCCGTTCTGGTCACGACTGACATGACCCAATAATAGCAGGGACAACTTAGGTTGATCAAGGTACACAAGCTTGATAATCCAACTCGTGCCTGAACATTCTTGTTTGGAACACATATGATGTGATGAATGAATAGCCTCCGTTCTGTCGGCCCCTCCAAGGCACATGCCTGGGCGAAGCGTATGGAGATCCGGTGAGACATAGTCTCCAGACACCCCGTTTCAGCCTAGTCCAGAGGGAAGCAGAGAGAGATAGTCTGGCATCAACTCGGTTGCGGGACCTGCCCGAAAGACGTCAAATTGGGCGTCAGATTGCCTATCGGGTACAAAGTTGTCCTTCTCCTTGACTGGTTGACTATCCAAGGCTAGAGAGCCCAATCTTTCCATTCATTTTACCCATAGCTACGGGGAGCAAATGAATTCATGCCTTTAGAGCAAAGTGAATAACTCCGACCGGATCACCGATTCCATTGTCTGAGCAGATCACACCTGAAATGAATAGCTGCTCAATGAACCACTTATCCACTTGATATTCTTTCTATGATTGTGTCGATTTCATAACACAACTCGTTATTAGGTATATATATATATATATATATATATATATATATATATATATATATATATATATATATATATATATATATATATATATATATATATATGTATATATATATGTGTGTGTGTGTGTGTGTGTGTGTGCGTGTGTGTGTGTGTGTGTGTTCACTTTTCAGTGTACTTTATATAATGTTTTATTGAGGATATTTCGGTCAGACTTGTCAACGCTATTTTCAAACTGAATCAGAGACGTTGAAAAATTCTTCCTAAGAATCGTTTTGTCATTCTCGTGACGCAATTGATCTGCCAGTCTTTTCATGGGTGGAATCCAAGATTGCCTTGTTACCAATTCCCCGACATCTCAATCCACGAGTGTCCCATTCATTATTTTTGCTTATTGTATTTCAAGTGCTTCCTTTATCTTTCTTCTCCCGTAATTTCGTTGCATGTTCAGAGTGATTTATTATTTTCGTGCTACTAAGGATGTCATTAAAACAGATAATTCGTTATTAATTTTGCTTTACATATTCACTATCCTCGGTTTTCTTTTCTTTTCAGCTGAAACATAAAGACACAATAATCATCCGTTTTCCTGATTAGAACAATGATTCAAATCTAGAATTGGCCGATGCTTCAACGTGGAATTGTTCGAGAACAGAAAGTTATTAGACAGCACTCGGAGAGCACATACCACTACCAACACCACTGTCACTAGAAAAAGAATGAATATTAGTTTATATACCCCACAAAAAAAAAAAATAATTGAAATGAGTTGATTAGTAGAATAATCCTGAATCAGCCCCCAAACTTGATCGATTCTTTCTTAGCTGATGACCCACAGTAATTCATTGTAAGTTTTCGGAGATATTGTGAAGACAGACTGACAAACATGAGTGAATAAATATACCACCCCCCTGACTTCGTTGGCATAGGTAAATGAACGATTGACATAATAAACGAACAATAAAATGAAAGGATACTGCATGGAAAAATATTTCAGGCGAACTTGAGAACTTTGGGGGGATATTGTGACGATAGACAGACAGATACTTCGTTCAACGAGAATGAGCACGGATTTTTTTTTACGTCTTTGCAAAAATATGAGTACGGAAGACTATTCGATGATTATCTCCCATGATAAATCTTACAGACAAAAATAGACCTAAAAGCAGCGTAGTATATAATTTGATTTACTAATATTTGAAAAAAATACGTCAAATCATGGGACTCAATATGATTGACACAAACTCATATCGGGAGATAGTTCTGTAAATATTTGATGAATTACAGTTGTTTTATGACCAATCTGCTCAAGTATTTGTCAAATCCTTTCCTTTAAATCCAAAGGATATGAATTACTTATTGATTGGCTAAAAACACGTGAACAAATATTTACATTTTCACGGTTTATTTCATGTGTTTTCGTTTTTTGTTTTTTTTATTTAAATGGGTTGCTTCGGCAAAATTCAATTGAAAACCCAATTCATCATAATATTCTTCTTTGCTCTGGTTTTGGTGATCATATTCCAGGATCAAATCCGCAAAATCTCAAATGGTGTCCTTGAGCATCACTATAAAAATAACCAAAAGGGCGACAACGCCCGGATCCATCACCGCCATGGTTTCGGTCCAAATTTGATCAGAAATGTTTCGCTTTCACAATCAGAAAACGTAATACCTCATATTATCCACCAAACTTGGAAGAACTCTTTAATTCACTTGATATTCCAACCATGGATCCTCTCTTGGTGTCGGAACCACCCCAGTTGGGAATACTTGTTCTGGACCGATATTGATTTGATGATGTTGGTTCAAAAGAAGTTTTCGCAGTACCAAAGATTATTCGACAGT
Source organism: Thysanoteuthis rhombus (assembly GCA_963457665.1). Lineage (NCBI taxonomy): Eukaryota > Metazoa > Mollusca > Cephalopoda > Oegopsida > Thysanoteuthidae > Thysanoteuthis > Thysanoteuthis major. Next base: position 948,553 of record OY735221.1, read on the forward strand.
TACCAAAGTCAAATTGAGAAAGTGGACGTGGCCAAATATATGATTCTTTATGAATATGGTGGTGTCTATGCTGACTTGGACATGGTCAGTCTTAAGCCAATTGATCGAGTTCTTCAGGGAAACGCGTTGGTTTTGGTTAAGGAACCGTGGATCCATTCCAACCTATTCGACAAAATGGAACTTATTGTTAGTAACGCCATTATGGCCAGCAGACCAAAGCACCCGTTCCTGAAATGGATTTTGGAACATCTCCAAGAGAATTTGAATAATAATTCTCACTCAATGGTACGGGAAACAGAACCTTATCTTCTTACTAAGGAACTTACAAGATACTATCAAGCATTTCCAGAGCCAGTGGCAATGAATAGAGTTACTCTTCTTGAACACGACGTGCTCTTGCCCAGACCAGAGCCTCAAAGAGAACAACGATCCAAATCTGTTTGTAAGGAATGGATCAACTTATTAGATATCCAAAGGAACGCCTGTAGAAAGCTGAATAATGGAAGTTATCGATTTTTAATTGATCCCATTCGATCATTCACTGATCATAAATGGCTCAGGACATACCAACATCAGATATCAGTTCAACCGGGAGATATTGCTATCGAGGAATTACTGGGAAAGGCCAACCACAGCTTTCAGAATCCTGTCCAAGATTTACACCAGGGATAGACAATCAACGGCATGCGGGTTATATCCGACCCGAAAAAGGGGTTTCGGGTGACCCTAGAGGTAATATTCGGATGCTATGCTCAATTTTTATGTTTTAAAAATTCATCGAGTCATTACTTTTAACAGATCAAAATGCCTTGATCGGAATAATTTGAGCTTTTGATAACTAATTGACATCCTTGTTTAAGCACCAATTAATTTTGTAGAATATCTTTATTCGTTGATTTGGGGTAAAAACAAAATTAGATATCTGTACCTTGCATAAATGAATCACCATAGCCTGCACGTGTACCTGAAACAATTATATAAAAATTATCTAAAATTATCTTTAAAAAAAAAGTTCTTTTGTCGAGAATCATCTTTTAAAAAATAGATATTTTACCAAGAGTCATCAGAGAAATACCAGCACAAAATTTGGTTATTGTTGGTCACTTCTGATCAATTAGAAGTAACCATAGTAACTTGAAAAAAACTTAAAAAAACAAAAAACAAGAGCAAACGTTTTCAGATAATGCTAAGCGGTGTACTCACCGAAGTTTTCAATGTTGTAGCCCTTAAAATATGACCAGAAGCGCGTGGAGACACACACACACACACACACACACACACTTGAATAGCTATTTAGTCACAGACTCTCAAAAAGAAAATTTGTAGCCAATTTTGTTCGTCGGTCGGCCATTTCTGGGGCCTTGGTGATGTATTTAAATTGGTAATTCTCTTGTATGAAGTTTTTCACGGCATTTATCTGGCCAACCTTCCACCCATCAAGACGTTATCCGGCCTGCAGTGTCGGAAACATTACCGATCCCTGACTTATACATACCTCTGTCAACGCCATTGTCACTAAGATCTGATTGAAAATCAGTACATATGTAACTACGATGCAGGGGAGGTGACAATGAAGTATTGTTAGATCAGCCCTAATTAAAAACCACGAAGAAAACTTTGAATGTACAAATATTGAGGTATCTCCCTTGAATTCAAAGTAAGTCTTCTCAACTGTTCAGTTCATAGACTGCATGGGCTGTTCTGAGCAAAATAATATAAATCTGAAACTAATTCCTGGGTCCACGCTGGATTCGATAAATAAAACAGATTTATTATTATAGCAAAAAGAGGGTTATCTTTGTAAATCATGCACTAAAAAGACCTGTTTTGAATAATATATATATGAAAAATATTGAAAAAGTCATCTCCATTAATATATATATATATATATATATATATATATATATATATATATATATATATATATATATATATATAACTGTTTTGTTATGAAATTCCCGAAACAACTGCACGGTAAATAACAGAAGATCTGCACAATAAAATATCACTTATAATACGATTCAATTCCGTGTAGAACATAGAAACCCTTTGGAAATCTTAAATTCATTGCATTCATAGATATTTGGAAATATATGACAGATACTATGTAATAATTGACGAAAATGACAAAAACAATGTTTGTTAAAAAAAAATTATCGTGCCTTATTACATAATATTGTAGATTTTTCACATTTATCAACAAAGGCTATAAACAAAAATTCTGATTGCCAATGGGCTCTCCTCAAAGTGGAATATTAGCCTTCCTGTTCTTAGAATTATTTGAAGCAAGAACAATACAAAAAATTACATCCTCGAGCACTAAATACTTCAGATACATAGAATACATCCAAACGACTTATTCAAATAAGACTATTACATAACATACGTACGTGGATATGTTACCTGACAAGTATACATACGTTGAATAACAACGGGAAAATATTTTTCTAATAATTGTCTACCAGTGTTATCAAAGTTCTGAATTTGAATGAAACGTTTTCTTTCAATTCATATCGTCACGAGATAGAATTATATGTGTGATTGGAAGCCAAAATATCATAAAAATATTTTGGCGTCCAACCTTCAAATAACTGTGTTGTTCTCGCTCTAAAGATACGGTTCTTAAAGCGAGTAATTTGAAGAATTTAACCGTCTTTAGCTATTTAAATGGCTACCGTTCTCTGTTGACGTCAAGCCATAGATTACCTCTTAAGTTAACAAGAGGACATTGCTGGCATGACATCATGGACATATCTGAATCGCTAATGTTTAAGGACGAACTAGGTTCAATTAGGAATAGATAAAAAAAAAAACATACCTAGTTCGACCTTACACATTATTATAAGTAAACGTGACCTTTGTGCAAAGGGACGAATGAGACCTGTAATTCATATAGTAACTAGCAAGGGTACCTGGTGATGTCTGGGGGAAAAGAAACTGCAAGTATAACAACATGGGAAAAATATGTTCTCCAATATACTACTTTTTACATAAGGTAAATCACAGGATGATTTGTTTCAGTGTATATGTAAGAGATGAGTATGATTACAGGGATGGATCAAGAATTAGAGCGGATGTCGGCAGAGAGCGTCCGAATAGGAGAAACATTCTTTCAGATAAATACGTGAATATTATCCACAAATAGGTCGACTCAAATTTTGTGAGATAAAACCTTATTTCAAAATGACTCGAATAACATACGGTCATATATGCTTTTAGCACTTGAATAGACAAAAGTTCACAATCCCTCAGAAATCACAGATATGGACGTGTGGATGGTGAATGCATCGTTGAACTTATGGTTCTTGTTTTATCTATAAAATGATATTTAAAAAGGAAATATTGTGCTTTGTCTAAGTGGATGGTGAGGAGCCTCTGGATCTATCCCCAGTCTAATTAACACGATTATATTCAGTCGATTGTTAATCTCGTTAAAAAATTAACAATTGGAAAAATTCAAGATGCTAGAAATTTGTGTTTTTAAATGCTATTATTGATGGTTGTTCTAACATTTTGAAAAGACATTTTGTGATAAGTAAATTTTGAATATTTCTCGTTAATATTGGAAAATAAAATAGCCGTGTTAAATAAATCAACGACCATCTGAAACTAATACTTGAAACTGACGGTTGCAAGGGAAAATAACCTCTAGAAAATATTCTCAGTTACCTCCCTTAGGCTTTTATTTTCTCGATTGTTACTTTCTGAGCTGAGGCCGTAATCGATTTGTACTTGGGAAGAATGAATGATCCATGATCTGTTTCAACAGACCCCCCCCCCATATATATATATATATATATATATATATATATATATATATATATATATTGTGTAGGTATGCCCATTTTAGGTACGTTTTATAGCGTGACAGACCAACACACAAATACGCAGGCATCTTTCACTCATATTTACAAGCACACAAACGCACCAATACCCTTTATGAATCTAAGTTTATTATTTTTTATGGAAGATTTTTATGGTTGGAGATTCGAAGTTGAGTTGGAGTCATGATTGCCAATATGTAGTTGAGTTGAGAGTTATCACTGTTGTTGGAGTTCTGATGTCGCTAATATTGAGATGGAAGGATATTAGAAAAGTCGGATCAATCGGGTCCTGAAGCATAGACCAAACTTACGTCCCTCCCGTAACCAATACAAAACTCCTTAATTGATACTGTCCTCTATATAAATATCAAATATAAAACATGAATACATCCAGTGACTTATTTAAATCTGTTCCTTGTGGAAGACTGTTAAAGAAAACAATCGATTACATTTGAAATTTCAACGTTAAGCTATTCGAAGACTGAAAGTATTTTTTCTTTCATCCATCTCATTTATAGAAAAAAACATTTAGAAATTGAAACCTCTTAAAATGAATAAATATCAACTTGAAATATTTGATTATGTGACATCTACTGACCCCATAACTTTCCTAGACACCCACATATACATTAAAATATTAATAGAAACCTCCAAACCACCCTCTACACTAAACCCACAGACACTCTCAATAGATAGTGAACTCAACAGACAGAACTACAACCTACTACAACATTTCACTAAACGAGGATATTCACTAGAAGATACAAATAACCAAATGGAAAAGGCCACTATAATACCCAGAGAAGAAACCCTTACACTAATAAAAATAAACTTGATCGCATACCACTTATAACCACCTTCAACAACATACTACCACACAAGGTGCATATTATCAATAAGAGATGGAATACACTCACACTTAAAACAAAATTCAAAGAAAATTTCGTAGAACCATGTGTCATCGCCGACTGCAGATCCTAAAACATCAAAGATATGATTAGCTGCAACATTATAACACTAAATTCTGCAAACTGTGCAACAAAAGAAATAGTCTATGCTGCAACCACCTCATGTATATTAACACCTTCACTAGCTCTACCAGCAATAAGACTTGCTACAAATACCATAACAATCACTGTCGTAGCAAAAATAGTATATACTTCTTAGAATATAAGGGATACAAATTACAATACATAGTCAAGTCCGAGTGGTCTTTCGACATGAGAATTAATAACCATAGACGCAGACTCAAATCATCCAACCATTCCAATCTACTCCCCGTAGAACTACACTTCCGCACACCGGACATAATTTTGCCACTGACGCCAGATTCACAATCATTGAAAAAATAGAAACAAATACACCCGCAGACACAACAAACATTCCAGAAAGACATGAAGACATGTGGATTAACAAACTTAGAATTCTCCCCCCCCCCAATGGACTTGAAACTCGGCTTAACAACCCTAACCACACAGATCTCTAAAATCATAATCCTCCCACTAATAATAACCTTATATCCGCACCTTACCCACCTTCATGTATATCTATTATTGGGAACTTCACACAGTAATGTAGACCCACCTATAAAAACCTTTGTATTGTATTTCTTTTGTACAACTCATAGCCGTCAGACTTTCAATGACCATTTAGGATAACACAAATGAAGTTCATTGACCCCATAACCCCACCATCTGAACTATCCTTAACCTACCAACACAATCTTATGCTAAGCCATTACCCTACAACCCTGACATCTTATGAAGTCTCCAAGTCTCCTCGCTGATTGCTATTTTTACTTCTAAAGTTAAACATCTAATGTTAAATTCATTCTGTAAACCTTTTAACCACTGAAAGGCACCCACATACCACACGCTACTGAAGATGGGAACATCTAAAACATGTATAGCATACAAATTAATTAATTTATGGATCAATTAATAAACGAAGTCTCCATACACTCTTACTTTGAAGTGATACCAATGTATCATTTAGCCAAGACAACGTACACAGAAATAGAATTGGGCTGCTGCAAGAATTGAACTTGCGACCGGCAGAGTAGTTGCTTTAATGTAGTGATGCTCTTACTATTTGGCTGAACAACCGCCGGTATTGCAAAGCCCCAAAGAACTGCTTTGTAAGAGAATCGCTACGCTGAAGCGACTACTCTATCGGTTGCAGGTTCGATTCCTGCAGCGGTCCCATTTTCTTTAATTGTTTATTCTATCCACGTTGTCTAGGATACGTGATACATTAACCATGTATCGATAGGAGATCATTTCGAATTAATGTTTCCACATATAACGCCCATCTCATTTTATTACAAACCTATTTTTTTTTTATTAGTTGTGTTAATGTATTTCGCATGGACCGATCCATTGTAACTTATAAATTATAAGAATTGGATAAAAACATACTCTACCATACAATTAAGAATACTAATTTGCATATTCAACTTTTATATGGATATCTCATATTCACACCCAATGTTTATGTTATATACCGGCATAGACGGTAAGATCAGTTGGTGTAGGTAATTATGGCTAAATAGGCTTTGGGGATGTATGTTTTTTGTTGTTGTGTAGATTCAGTGAATGTGTTCCACGTAATATCCACTCAATAAACTGACTTGAGGTCTCTGTGGTATTTGGAAATCAGTGTAAAAATTATCATTCATTTGTGCGTTCAGTAAATGATGATGTGTTGAGATAATTTCGCAATTGTTGAAGCAGATTCGCATCGGCGGCTTTGTAAATGAAGTGGTTGTTAGCTCTGTATTGACATACAACGCGTGGTCATCTCTAATTAAGTTGTCAATTTCGGTTTGTTAAGCGTAGGTAGCTAGTCTCTTATAAAACTATTACTTCCGGCTTGATAACCGGGATTAGCTTGTCTCTTTTGACAATATTACTGTCGGCTTAATAAGTATGTGTAGCTAGTCTCTTATAGCGCTATTACTTCCGAAGTAGTTGGCCGGCTGGGTTGCCATATTATCAACTTCCCGGCTAGATCTGGCTAATTTTTTTCTCTATACAGCCAATAAAAATCTACAATAGCCGGAAATCTTGCCATTATTTAAAAAAATATCAATTAGTTTGATGAAAATAAATGTTCAATTTTTATCAATAATCTTTTTATAAAATTTTATTGTATAATTATTTGAAAAGATAAGTGGGACTAGAACAACATTTTCTGCTGTAAATTTATGTGGAAATGGAAAAAATCCTTGTCGATAGAGAAAAGGCTTGGAATGATCCAAAGGCTTACTCACGGATGACCGAAATGGACTGGAGCCAAATGCCAGTCAACCTCAATACTCCATTACAGGGTAATTATTGGTCGGATAAAGGAAATAAATTGAAATGATCATTTCAAAAGATAATTTTAGCTATAAATAACAAACCCAGGGTTGCCAACACAAATTTGATTCATTTCCGGCTAAAACAGCTAACTCTTTTCATCTTTCGGCCAACTTTTTGGCTAAAACGCTTTATATTTATTTGAAGCATAATTAGTTATCGAATAAGATAAGTATTTACTTCTATTAAACAAACCAGATTTACAAAGGATTTAGAAAAAATAGTATCTGATTCCAAAAATATTCGAAAACCAAAAGTTTCGGTAAAAATTCGATTTATAGATATTAAGCAAAAAAATGATGAAAATTATGAAAAAATATTTTTCCCACGTAGTTTGATTCGTTTTGACTGAACCTCAAAAAAAACCGGCTAAATTCTTACCATTTTCAGCTAAATCTACGGCTAAATTATTGAAAGTATGTGTAAAGTTAGCTATAAAATAAAATTAAATCGGCTAATCATGTTTGAATATTGGCCAGAATTACCGAAGATGGCTGACTTGGCATCCCTGAACCAACCATGCTTAGCAGGACTGGTAGCCTGTCTCTTGTAACGTTATCACTTCCGGCTCAATAAGTATGGGTAGCTGGTTTCTCTGAACGCTGTAACTTCCGGCTTCATTAGCGGGTCGATTTTCTACGCCGGCTACTTGTGACTTTTCTTCTGGTGAGTCAAAAATTTTTGCAAATCTTAATTTTCCTCTTGTTTTATTCAAAATTTACGTTTCATTTATGATCCTTGTCTTTAAATTCAAATGTTACATCATCTAAAAATGTTTTTTTTTCACCCACTTATTTGTGTGGGGTTGTAAACGGGTAACCACCCGTTTTAACCCTTTTTTACACGATAATATACACCTTACTCGAAAGTTAATTAAATTTATAACAGCAACAATTAATTAAAATAAATCAACTAATCCTTAATTTACATTCTTTTTTTTTTACATATAATCTGTAATCTTTTAGCTTTGCAAGTTTTATAATGATTTGCGATTTGGATAAGCCACCCTTAATTAATCAATTATTTTTTTTGGCTTTTAATTAATTTTTTTTTCTAAATTAAATTTATTTAACAACGGATCAACAGGGAAGAATATGATTTCATTTCCATCGTTTTTTATTTAAAGCGATTTTGTGTACAAACCCAACCATATAAGTGGAGTTGCCCAGGGCTCCAAGATTACAGGGGCGCCCCCTCAGATTGTTCTGAGAAATTTAAAAAATATTTTTCTTCGATTTTTCTTTCTTTTACGGTTAAAAAAGTCACGTCTTCACTAAACTTGCTCAAGGATTTATTACGTAACATGTTGCGTAAAGGTATATTATATATCCAGATCCATTAAAGGAATTGAAGTTATTCCAGGTGTGGGTCCAGAACGGGTGGAGTCCAGGGGGATCTTAGCCCCCCTCTGATCGGGCACAACACAATCAGTTTCTTCTTCTTTTTTTTTTCTATTATAAGGAAATTTTACTTTTCACCAATATCAAAAACAGAATTATCCCGAAGTTAGCCATCCGTGTAACCTTAAAAATGTACCAGAACCATTTTTTCTAAATAAATAAAAAAAAAAAATGCCCTTCGAATCTTAAATCTGACTTTGTAATTTTATAAATGATTCAATTTTGTTTCGATTAGTTTAAAAAAAATATATAAGTAAAATACAAAACTAAGTTTACCAAGGAGATGTTTTTTACTGGGAGATCCATCAAATGTTAACATTTGTCCTCAAAGTACGAACAGAAAGAAGTACAACTAAAAACAGATTACATCATCAAAGGAAATTATATTAAGTTTCAAAAGTAAGAAAAAAATGGTCAAATCACAAACAGAAATTTGATTTCTTTTTAAAAATTTAAGGTTTGTCCTGGCTTTTTTGTAAATAAATCGGCAGAACTAATTCTTATTAATGTTTAATACAAAAAAGATGTAAACATTACAGTTTATTTTGAAAAAAAAAAGCCTTTAAACATTTTTTTGATAGGTTTAATTCCCCATAAATAAATATTGTTGTAAGTAAATTATCAAATTGTGAAAAAATAAAAATAATTCGCATGGGTTAGTTTCAAGTCTGTTCAAAAATATTGTAATTTAATCTTAATGCAAACTTTTTAAAAATTGGTGGATTATTATTTTTTATCATTTATCTTGTTTTTAAATTGAAAAGTAGTAAATTTATTCTGTATTTGAAAATATAAAGATGCAAACTTCTTGTAAGAAATTTAATTTAAGTCTTATCTGTATCTAACACATGAATTGTTTTACTTATCAAAAAAATTAATTTATTGTTTATTTAGTGAAATGAAATATTCTTTTCTATTTTTAATAATTTAAAAAATTCCAACGATCAGTTTTTGATCTGCCAACTAACGACTTCAACAAAAAAATTATTGCTTTTATAATTGATGAGAATCTTTTAAAATGATGATGAAAATGATTTTAATCAAAATAAAGCATCTTGAAATGCGGTTTTGTTTTCATCTTCGAATTTTTTTTCTTAAATTTTTGACAATTTTTTCATGAAGAATCAATCAAAACAAATTTGAAAAAAATCATTTTTTTTATTTTGCCTACTTTTATTGAAAAAATTTAGTTAAATCTTTAATTACCATCGAATAGTCTGTTGATTTTATTTTTTGTTTTTTTGTCATGCCCACTTTTTTGGGCTATTGCTAACTTTTCCGTTCCAAAATGGTTGCAGTTGTTTTTTAGTGTTGGATTTACATTGTCATCTGCGTTGACTTGGAATTCGCCATCAGCACATGCCACTGTTCATTTGGGTTCGGTGACCATTTTGAAACGGGAAAGATCACAATTGCCACTTTTTATTATTTTTCTATAGAACCATCAAATGATATTTTATTTGATCATATTTGGATTACTACCTGGTACATAAACTTGATATTATATCTATATTTATTGTCTGTTCTAAAATATTGATTCATTATATATATATATATATATATATATATATATATATATGCTGTTTGTATGAATTTATTAAGGTGGGTACTGCTTATGTTATGAGGCAATAAGATCCCTAGTTGCTCTTCAACTTTACAATTCTAAAGATTTTTGAAATACTGGAATAGTTAATCTACTTATGTAAGAAAACAGAAACATGAATAATTTAAATCTGGGTTGAAAAGTAAATTAATTGGGCAATTTTGGTAGTTATCAACTGAGATATATTGACTTTATGGAAATCAAAATCTGCCTAGCCATGTAGTCTCTCTTTTTTGGTAAGCATATAATTTTCAACTCTCCCCACATCTTCATTATTTGAATCCATGTATATTTTAATGTTGAATTCATATTTTAAAAGTTGTTTACGAAATGCCAAAAGAGGTATTTATATTTATTGTTATAGAAATCCTGCTTAGGGTAAAAAGTCTCTCAATGTTCAACTAAACAATATTTTCAACTATGATAACTTTTCGCTTTAATTCATAAGTTGCTTTTTATTGCAAAATAAGATGGTGAGAAGTTGCTATAAAGTTGAAAATATTCATTTATGCTTCGTCTAAAAAAAAAATGTATTCAATTAGTGCTTGTGTTGTTTTAGCTAACAATTTTTGGCATATTTCATAATAATGCTCTAGCAACGGCAGTTTTGAATGGCTAAAATTGGCTAGATTTATCAATAGAATGGCTAAATTTGGGTAGTTGAATTTCCTGGTAAATGTGTACACACCCCAAACTCACTAATACAATATATTGAAAGGTACTGTTCTTAGTATTTATAGAAATGTTTGTTTCATTTTTACTCTTTGGAGCCTCTGTATAAGTCTTAGTGGCTTCACTAACCTGTAAGTGGAATCTACCAACTTATTTTTTTTTTTTTTTTCGTGTAACTTATAAACTCTTATGTAAAAAAATATATTTATTCATTTATTTTTTTATCTAACTTTATTTTTTTCGATTTACATTTTTAAATAACGAATTATCATCAACTATTTTTTGAAATAATGTAAAGTTTAGTTTTCAAACGGAAACGCGTGTCAGTAAAAAGACAAACGGTGTTGCCAACTCAAATTCAATTTTCCGGCTAAAATTTGCACAAAAAAAAATAGACCAAAACCGCTGAGTATTTTCTACTTTCGGTTACCTTGAAGGCTAAATATGTTTTATACACAAAGTCCGATTATCAAATAAAATAACTATTAAAACTCCAGAATTAATAAAAATTGAACTGTTAAAATTTACCTCTAGTGGTGGATTTGCTAAAAAAAAATTAGTACCTAACTCGACACCAAAAATATTCTTGAAGCAAAATTCCGATAAAAAGTATTTTCTGTATGTAGTTTGATCTGCCTTTTCCCCATTTTTAGCTGACTTTATGGCTAAAAATATTGGATATGTTCTAAGTTGGCTTCAGAATTAAATCTGCTAATTGTTTTTTTAAATAATCAGATTTCCGACTGTCTACCGTCACCTATTTTTATCGGCAAAATGTAGCCGAAAAATGGCTAATTTAGCATCCCAGACGGAAATACTATGTTCAAAATCCATGCATCGAAATTATTTTGTTTTTACTGACTCGCATTTCCTTTCAACTTGAAACTATATGAAAATTAAATTCAAAATTTTAAATTTTACACTAGTTCTCAAAGTACCAATCTACTCATGTAATAACAAGTATTTACTGTAATTTCGGAATAAAACATTTGATTAATTCAAATGTTTTTGTAGGTCAGACATAACTTCTCGGTTTGCTTGGAGTTTCTTAGTTTATCTCTGCCAACGAAATCGGAAGAGCTATAAAAGTATTCCCTTGTGATTGTCTGTCTGTCTGGTCATTTGTTCGTCCCTAGAATGTCGTCGAAAGTTCTTATTGACTTTCAATGTCATCTCGTGGATATGTACGCCATAGGCTAAAGTAGAATTGATTGAATTTTGGGGTGGATTCCAGAATTTTTTACAGTTACCTCCTGCATTGTAGTTATATATGACGTTGATTTTCATTTAGATTTTAGTGACAATGGCTTTGACAGAGATATGCGCTCTCACAGTGCCTTCTTGTTCAATTATGTAACTTGGGCGACCTGTGGAAATTCCATGTATTATTAGTTTTCTCATTTCTCTTCAAATGCATATGTTAAGCTGATTCTGCAAAAAGCCGACAAAAAATAAATACGTTCTTTTAATTTGATAGTGAATATAAAACAACTGTTTTTGTTTTTTTTTATGATCAAATTATTTTTTTTTTTTTTTTTACAAGAAATTAGATTTTGACAATTTTGTGGTTTTGGTGTAACACTTACCTTAATTATTTCATTATGTTAAAGATTCATTATTAATCATCACTAGCAACGACAGACCTGTTCAATCACTGTTGTTGAGTTTAGGTTCTCTTGTGATAAGACATTTACATGAATCTATCTAGACTTTGCCCAGATTCATAGAAAGTTGAAATTTTGCACACAAGCGCTTCCCTCAATGAGTAGAGACATTGTGGGGGGGGGGGGCAACCCCCTCCAAATGATGAATTCCCTTGGCATGCTAGCTTATTTGTTTTAAGACGGTTAAAATTTCAGGTATGACATAGCATGTAATATCTCAATTCAAAATATGCGCTGACCATTTGCCGTAGAGTGATGATTCGCAAGTTAAACTGCCTAATTGGTAACATCTGTAATAGGTGACTTGATACTGTGGCCTTGTGTCAGACTGAGTGGCCTTATTGAATCACATTATTGAAATAGAAGTCATTTTCTAATGTGCATTTGAATGTCAAAATCAAAATATTATCAAACTCATCCATCTCAGTCTATAATTGAATAACCTTAGTATCAAAATTTGGAGTCGTGTGACAAGAAAAAAAAATTCCTTTGGAGAATAAATATGGTTTGAATAAATTCTATTTATGACATCACTGATGTTTTCCACTCAAAAACATTTAAATTCTGGAGAATCTAGGTGTTATTAATAAACCCATCAAAATATTGTCCCCAGAAGGTCAAAGCTTTTTTTTTTATTAAAGATGAAAAACCTTTTTTAGGTGTTTAGTGGAGTACTGATGCCAATTTAAGAAAAAAACTGGTCAGCAACGCTGGAACACACAAACATACGCTCTTCTAAAAAGGAATAGAACTGCAGTTATTCAACAATTTCTTCCTGCTTGAACAAATCTGTAATTACTGGTTGAACCACTTAATTCAGGATTCTGTGACCAACAACCTTCATGGTCTGGCACACTTTGAGTCTATCACCAGAGTGGCACTGCAAGTAGTGCTAAGGGCACCAAACTTGATTCCTACTACATCTGAGTGTTTTACTGACCAAATCCTGTTAATTTCATATATTCAGCCATATTTTAGCCCTTCTGGATGTCATCCAAGAGAACAAGAAGTCTAGAAGATGGTGCTAGTGTTGAAAAGTGAGCATAAAACATTATCTCTGCTTGAAAAGATGGAATTACCGAAACTTCCATCAAGTTTGTGTGAGTTCAATGGGATCGGATCGTCTTTAAACGTTTGGTTTGATGAAACAAAGGAGCAAATCTTCAAGTTTTTAATTGAAAAAATTGGTTTTGAAGGTCTAGCTATAGCCTGGCTCCAAGCTTGCTATTTCAAAGAGGTTCATTTGAGTGTCATGTGACAGTTTTTTAAAGAACATTTATTTAAGTCTTGAAGTGATAGGAAATAAAATAGTCCCATAATAGTTATATTTGCATACTCATTTTATACACTAGACATAACAATTATTATGGGACAGAGGTAGTTGATATTTTGGAATATCATCATACACAAGGTAGTGAAAAAGCATTGTCACTTAGTAATGCCACTATGGGGCCACACCTGCTCATAGGGAGGCACAAATGATCAAAACAATTAGTGACAAAGGAGTGCTGAGATCAAAATCAAAGGTTGCGGTCTTTGATTGGGAGGATTTGTGAGAAAAACAAATATCAAGAATGAAAGATGTAAACTGTTTTCTGGATAAATATTGAATGGGAAAAGTCTTATTTAGTTCTATTGGTTGAATGATTTTAAATTTAATTTGGAAAAATGCATAAAAATTGTTCCATCATCTTCAAAAATTTAGCATAAGCATTTGGAAGCTCATTTGGTCTGAATTCTGCATTACGAGGTCCAAGATCATTTTATCCCAACCTGTCATACACTCCTGTCTATAAATTAGGATCATCCCTGTTACATGTGTGGCTCTGATTTGTATTGTCTATTTGGTTACACTGAAGTAATTTTCCCTTTTGTTATTTCTGAAAGTGTAAACTTTGAATGCAGGTTGTAAGTAGCAGAATGATGTTAAAGATCATAAGTCAACCAACTTTTTTGGAGGCAGGTTGGATTAGAAATGTTTTTATGTAGTGAGTGGAGGTAAATAAAAATGAAACAATGATCATACGAGGCCATGGAAACAGCTTGTTTTTATTCATTTTTCTTTAATCGATTGAATGATTTTCATTTTAGGAGTGTATGCTTACATTAACTTCAATGTACTATTACTCAATGAGAACTATGATATTCTTTTGGGGTGAGGGGCGAAGTATTGTCAACTTGTGGTTTAAATTGAGCTAAGTATATTTAATTGAAGAGCAGGAATATGTTGTGTTAAAACATTTTAAGCTATAAAACATCGATTCATTTGAAGCCGCTATAAAAACAAGACTTTTGCTCTATTTTTCGCTATTGAATTTTGTTTGCTAACAAAAGATAAGGAAAACAAAGAATCTAGTTATGCAACGTGACATATTCAGTGAATTCGACGGGTCGGATGAAACAAGCCTGCCGGACGGATCTGGTGATCCCTGTCATAAGCAATTACATCTTTAGAAGATGTTTTAAGAACCACAGCAATGAAATTTCTAGAATTTCATTTTTTCTCACTATCATTCATATTTATTGATTCATCAGTCTTCAATGAACTCAAGGTTAGCATGGATTGTGATATGGCTATCATCATACAACGAAAAAGATGAGAAAAATGTTTTTTTTCTTGTTTTTTTTTCAATAATCCAAAATATACGTGTAATGATAAATTCTTACTTCAATGTAGAAGAAACTTCTTCAGATTCTTTTTTTTTTTTTTTTTGTTGGAATGAACAGACTTGAAAATCAGTTTTGTCAATTTTCAAAAGTTAGTTATTCACTGAATGAACATCTTTGACCCAGTCTATTGTCATGGCAGATTCAAAACCACTGTCTGAGATGAAGCATTACCTACAATTAATTTCTTTCATCTCATTTCTGTTGCTTTAAATCATAACTCTCAGATTGTCATTTTTTTTATTGTTAATATGCAGCGATCTAGAGGTGAATGATTTTTCACAATGATGAAGAATCAGCATCTGAAGTGAACGATAGTAATTCACCGAGTGGTACGGTATGCCCTAGAAGAAAATTGACCTGTAAAAGGGTTAATTATGTGTGATACAAATTTGATCTGGAAATGTTAATGGATTATTAGATGAAAATCTATAATTATAGCATTTGTCTACTGCCTACAACATATTTATGTATATCTATTGGTAGATTCTGGATTTTGCAGCAATGGTGTAAAACAGCCTAATAGCACTATAGTAAATAGAATCAGCAATCACTTCAAATTCTAGCTAAGGAAGTTTGTGATCACTTCACTCTAATGCCCTTGGGAAAGGTATGAATCCACTTCAGTAATAAGTAAAATAGCACGGCAGCTTGCCCTGTAAGTGATCACTCTGTCCAAAAAACCTACAGCTTGGCAGTCATATTTGCCTGTCCCAAGTGTGGGAAGATCTGTGCTGTACGGATTGGGTCCCCACCAATCTCTGGCCTGCTGTAGTTAGATGGACCATCCTTTCCTGATCCTTGTAAGTGAAAAAAAAACCCCAACAACAAGGGTTTTGCTCATGGATTGCTGGGTTCATTTTGACATGATTTATGATTTTTCTTCTGTGGATCAGGGGTTGGCAAAGTATGGTCTGCCAACTTCATTGAATATGCAACTTGGCAAACCTGAATTCTTTGTTTTCTTCTATATTTGGTTATTGAACAATAAAATTTGTTATCAAAAATAGTTAAAATCTTATTTTTGCACTGGCCTTTGACAAATCAATGTTTTATAGCTAAAAATATTCTAACATTACGCATTCCTGTCGTGCTATTAATATACAGTCAGTTTGACTATTTTTTCCACAAAAAGAATGTGGTAGTTCTCATTGATTGATAATGGAAATTTGTTGGTATTTACTCCTATGAAGAAAAGCTCATTTAAGTAATAAAACAAACTGTTTCTATAGATTTATATGATTGTCTAATTCAGTAGTTGCCAACTTTTTAATTCTTAGTGTTCACTTTTGAGATTTAAGTGAGGGCAATATTTCCATACCATCGGCTGATACTTAAAATGCATTTAGCCACATAGTAGCCTTCTGTTAAATGGCTAAAAAGGGCTAGATTTGTCTAACATGGCTGAAGTTGTGTAGATTTAATTTCCAGATAATTGAGCAACCCTATATATACTCCCTAAACTCGTACAAGGCCTGCAAAAAGTAAATATCTAACGTGTTCGTACATATATTAAGAAGATAATGTAAACAAAATCACTGTTTAGGTTTGCAAATAAATTACAGTCAGCCATGACAAAAAAAAAAAATCACATTCCAAATTTAAAATGCTTTTTTGTGACAAATAGGGACATAACTTGCGACCCAGTAATAGGTCCATTGACAACCTAAAAGCTTTAATCACCTAACAGTTTAATTTTTATTTACTATGTGTCTTCAAGACACAAGAACATTTTTAATCTTGCCTACCTCCCTAAAAAGTTTGCTAGTCCCTGAATGTGAAGTAATGATCTTTACGAACCTAATGCTGATGGAATTTTAAACTGACCCTTTCAACAGTCATATTCATGTAATAGCAATTGCCATGGTAATGGTTTATCTCTACCAACAAGTTGGAAGGGGTACAGTGAACCCTCATTAAAATGGACTAATAGGGTGGGAGTTGTCTGTTTAAGCCAATTGTCCGACTTAACCAATGGTAGGGGTTAATACTGTCTACATGTACAATGTTGGAAAGTATATTCACTGGTAACACTTGTGGACTATTTTTACACTCCTTTAAAACAATTTGCTATAATTCAATGGCTTCTTTGAAAGTTTAAATTTCGGTTAAAACAGCAAGAAAATATAGTTAATCATAAAAAAGAGAAAATACTTTAGTTTACGCTGAGGATTTCTCTGTAGATTAAGTCTGTCTTGACTTTTTTAAATAAAATTTTATTGATCCTTAGATCCATAGGATTTTTCAATGAAACCTTTTGGACATGCTGGACTAGTGGTTCCCAAACTTTATTAGCCCATGTGCCACTCAGCTATCTTTATTGAGCTTGTGTACTCGATAAAATGCTGTTAATATTTTGTTATGGTTTGTTATAAACAAAATTTACAAAAACAAAATTCAACCCTGTTGATGTGAAGGGTGAAATTCCTTTTTTTCTTCTATCAAAAAATCAATGGTGGGCATAGTCTCTGATATTGCTATGCTTTGGTCAAGTTGAAGACCTAGTCTTGACTTGAATTTGTTTTTATCACAGCGGAGAATGCTTGCTT
The DNA here is from genome assembly GCA_963457665.1 of Thysanoteuthis rhombus. Lineage (NCBI taxonomy): Eukaryota > Metazoa > Mollusca > Cephalopoda > Oegopsida > Thysanoteuthidae > Thysanoteuthis > Thysanoteuthis major. The sequence continues at coordinate 966,291 of OY735221.1, forward strand.
GCATCTTTAGGTTGGTGAAATAAAAAAATTTTCCAAACATTTTCTAGATATTACCGGGTACTCAGTATGTGCAAAAATTTTCAGGGATGGTTGTTTCGAACATGTTTTTCATGGATGAATCATTAATGAACTCCAAGAATTCATTTAACAGGTTTACAGGAATGAATTTTGGATTTGCAGAGAATTGGTATCTGACCAATCTCTATTCATCATTTATTGAAGGAAAGTAGTGCATCACTTCATTTCTAAGTATCTTCAAATGTATTTTGGCCATATTTATTACTGCCTTTTGCTTCATGAAACCTTAGCAATTTCAAAGTTTCTGACATACTTTCAAGTATATCACATTGCTTATCATTAAGGCGGTCAGATTTCAATTGCAGCTTCATTTGATCATCAGCAGAAGCAATAACAGTTGAATGTTTTCTTTCCAGCAATTTATATATAGAGTTCAGGAGAGAAAAATATCAAGATATGCCAGTTTTGCCCTCAAAACAGATTTATTTAGTTTGTTTTTGAATTCAATATTTTTCTCTTTGCCATTTCTTTGGGAAAATTCTCTGGCAACAACATTACTTTGTGATTGCCATCTTACCTTAGTATAATATGAGTCCTTCTTCAGCATTCACCTCATGTCAAAGCAATCTTAGTATTGTGTCGAGAGGACTTGACTTGGAGTTAATGATGTTCACTATATCACCTAGAACTATTTTTAGCTCAGGATTGAGAGTTGAAGTAAGCAAAGCTTACAAGTGAATCATTCAATGAATGTTTTCTCACTTTCAGTTTTGCTTCTGAAACCCTTTCTATGAATCCTGATCTCTGCCATAGCATTGACTGATGTCTGTACTATAACCAACAACCATTTTCCATAAAAGTTCTCCATCATTGGAAAATGTTGATACAAGCTTGAAAATGTCTGCACCATTTGTAGTTGATTCCAATAGTTTGCAAAATGAAAGTTCCTCTTTAATTGGATTATCTCTTATATACCCAGCAAACATTAATAATTGAGCATTTGAGGAAATGTCAGTTGAGTTGAGTAACTGGATTGTGAATTCCCAAATAGGATTCTTAATTTCTGAATCTCGCTTAACCTTCTCTGCACAGCATTGTTGGAAAGGGAAGGGTATTTAATTTAACCAGAGACTTGGTTAAATGAGCAGGACTATCTTTGTAGCCTGGCAAAATTAGGTTTTTCTCTAATTGTATGTGGCTTTTTGGCTTTGGTTCTCCTCAGAGATACTAAATAAGTTATTCGAACACCTGCCTCTGTTTGCTGGTATGCATACACTTCAACTTTTCTCCTTTTCTGGCAAAAAATGTCCGTTCTTTACCGTTAAATTTTGGGTGATTTGTTTCAAAGTGTCTTTTGAGAAGGTTTGGCTTCATGGAACTATCCGAGAGAACCCCATGGCAAAGAGGACATTGTGGATAATAAACGTTTGCCTTCATAGCAGTAAACGCATTATCGAGATATAATTCTTAAGTTCCGTTTTTTGATTGACGTCAAGAAATTCAAGGAAAAATAACAGGCTTAGTGAGAAAAGTTATGAATTATTTTTCAAATTTGATTTTCAAGTTTTTTTGTTGATTTGCTCAATTATTTGGTTGTTTTGACTTATCACTTTGATGTTTTTCATAAAGTGAATAATGCACTTGGCTGTAGGGACCTCGAGAATGAGATTTTCTTGCTGAAAATGATTCTCGTCTCACTTCTTGCCCTTTAAATTTTTCTAGTGCGAGAAAAAATTCATTACTTTCATATCAAAGTCCGATCTATAATAAATTATTAAATTCATTATCTGAGTTCAAAATTTGATTTTTTTTAATTTATGCATCTTGATCATATAAACTTCTCACATTTAAAGTCAGTATCGCACTTGATGTATAAATCAAAGCTTATTAGGATCACCTAATCATCTAAAAATAAGGCAAGTCAAACCTATGCCATTGACCTATGTTCAGCTGATATTTCCCCAAATTTGTTTTCTTGCAAATTTCTCGTTTCTAACATATTTTATTTTCTCTCAATTTATAAAAGAATTCTCTGCCTCAGAGCAAATTATTTTGAGCTTTTTACAATCAAATGTCAAACACTTATTTAAAAAATGAAATACCTGTATCGACTGATAGCTACGATGTAGGGTAGGTAATTGTGCATTGATCTGCACCAAAATTTCATGACTTTTTCCATAGCCTATTGCCTACCCTTGTACGAAATTTCATTGAAACTTTAGTGGTACATATCCATATGGAAGGAAATAAAGGTTTCCCCCAATATAATTCAGTTCATTATATATGGCGGGTGGGTGTTGGACCTCAACATTTTCACCCATATGAATGAACAAAATTTTTTGAAATCAGTTTTCCCCCTCATTCTTTCTGGATGGTATCTAAAGACACTGGGGCTGAAGGTTCATAAGGTAGAGTCATATATGAATATTTATTTTTGTAAATACGGATACTACCTGATGTGAAACCATTTGTGCAAATGTCCAAAATGCATGAATATGAAAATTCATGTAAAAATGTTTTACACTCCTGAATTATCAAAATTTGTGTATAAGAGCTAATAAAGTGCATGGGTGTATAAATTATAATTGAACATTGAAAAAATATGTACACTGTGTAAATACCATGAAAATATGTACACTGTAAATACCACAAAAAATTTATACACTGTGTAAATACCATAAAAATATATACACTGTGTAAATACCATAAAAAATATATACACTGTAAATACCATTAAAAATATATATACACTGTGTAAATACCATAAAAAACTATGTATGCTGTGTAAATGCTATAAAAAAACTATATATACACTGTAAATACCATAAAAAACTGTATATACACTGTGTAAATGCTATAAAAAAACTATATATACACTGTGTAAATACCATAAAAAAACTATATATACACTGTGTAAATACCATAAAAAAACTATATATACACTGTGTAAATACCATAAAAAAACTATATATACACTGTGTAAATACCATAAAAAAACTATATATACACTGTGTAAATACCATAAAAAAACTATATATACACTGTGTAAATACCATAAAAAACTATATATACACTGTGTAAATACCATAAAAAAAACTATATATATACACTGTGTAAATACCATAAAAAAAACTATATATATACACTGTGTAAATACCATAAAAAAAACTATATATATACACTGTGTAAATACCATAAAAAAAACTATATATATACACTGTGTAAATACCATAAAAAAAACTATATATATACACTGTGTAAATACCATAAAAAAAACTATATATATACACTGTGTAAATACCATAAAAAAAACTATATATATACACTGTGTAAATACCATAAAAAAAACTATATATATACACTGTGTAAATACCATAAAAAAAACTATATATATACACTGTGTAAATACCATAAAAAAACTATATATACACTGTGTAAATACCATAAAAAAAACTATATATACACTGTGTAAATACCATAAGTATAAATTATTCCAAGTTGTACCTGTATTGTATAGTTGAAAAAGAATGTACACAACGATATATTACTTGGCAATAGTTGAATGGGTTAAATCTTAAAATGAGGTATGCTATGTCATATGATGGCAATGAAATAAAGAAAAAAAATCTTTTAACTTCTAAAATACAATTACTTATTTGTTTTCTATTTCATTTTAAAAATTTGTTGAAGGAAGAAAAGCAATGTTGCCAATTTAGATGTTTTTTTCTTAATAATTTCTTTTCTTAAAAAAAATCTTGAGTTAAGTGTTGACAATATGTAGGTGTTGTTGATGGGTTTATTTATTTTTTTTTATTTTTTTAAAACCTTTTTTATGACTTTAAAGTTTAGTGTTGTATTTAGATGTTTTGTTTTGTTTAATTTTTTGTTTTTTCAAATTTGAAAACGACTTCCAGAATCGAAAGTTAGATCTAAATGAGCAAATCTGAATAAAAGAGTAAAGGTGAAAATGCACTTGCTTTTTTTATGACAAATTATAGCATACAAACACTTCTGACAACCATTTTAGGATGTGACCTGCCAATCAGAACGGAACCTTGTCAGGGACAACCTTAGCAGAAATTAGGTTTATCCTAGTTTGTCTACCTATAATTGTTAATATTATTATCATCATTATTATTATTATTATTATTATTATTATTGTCCTTACTCACACTGCAGATATCATGGCCCAAATATAATGCGTTCTTAGTCCTAAACACCTGTGTTATAACAAGGATCTGCCTTCAGCGAAGCAAATCTTGAATGTAGTAGTCCTCCAAATTCCCTTGTAAATCATTCATCTTCTCGTCTCACATGATATATGAGCATATGAGCATATTTTCTTTCTTGCTTTGTAATGTGTGTTATGTTATCAGAACTGACACGTACAGAATAGCGATTAATATTCTATTACATGGATGTTAATCTCCAAAACAGAATTCTATCTTTGATAAATGAAACGTGTTCCATTTTTTGGCAGTGCAAAAATCGCTAAATTAACGTGGAAACGCTTAAACATTTTGGCCATTTTTTTTGACAATTTTTAGCATTTTGAGAGAGTGTGTGTGTGTGTGTGGTTTTTTTCCCCTTTTTGTTTGAGTACTTTTTGGCAGTCAAACCAGTGCAAAAATATTTTTTGAGTTGGCCACAATGTGTTAACACCTGGGCTCTTATTCTAATCTAACCCTTTTTTTTTTTTTTTTATTTTGAAAAAGATTTTCAAGACAAATATTACAAGATGATAATCACACATTTTAACTTTACAATAGATTTCTATCTAAAATTTTTGATGAGGGATCATCCTTGTGTAAGTGTTTTCAGATTGTTATCTTCAAAAAAATAAAAAGAACATTATGTTGTGCACTTCGACCTTTTTCAAGGAGGTGTTCTGGATGGTGATGTTACAGACAGCAGGTTGTTGCCGTCAAGGTCTGAGGATCCAATATCCTCATTCCACTGTCTAATATTGAGTGGAAGCAGTTGTTAAGTCAGAACAATGTTGTTGACTGTTCTTCATAACATAAATATGTTGTTTTCTGTTGTTGTCTCAGAAACATTTTTTTAAAGGTTCCTTCTGGACCTCCATTAAAAAATATTGGGGTATACAGTTGGTCATCTTTGTGTCCAGAAGATGAAACAATATGAGGACAAGTCACAAACACTTGTACATAATTTACAGTAGATGTTGAAAGTGATTTCTTTTTAAACTGGATACAGGTTTGTAGCCATTTTAATGAATAATCGTTTCATTACTTTGTTAAATGACGTGAAGGAATGGATGCTCAAATGAGGCTATGTCATGATGCATTCATTTCCTCTGCTGAATATTGTTGTCTCTGAGTACAGCGTTGCCATGTGACTAATATCACGTGCACATAAATTCTATCCTCTCATCGTCAAAGTTGTGTCCTCAATGAAATGCCTTGTATACTAGTAAACACCTCGCATAAGAAATGTTTGATTCTGTTATAATTGTCTGTATAATCTATTTACCTACAAACATTCATAGGTACTATGAATGCCAAAATCGCTTTCATTTGGAACAAAGTGAAAAATATTTAAAGCATTCCTAAGAATAGGCAAAGAAAAAGGAATATTTAAAAAATTTTTGATGTCTCCCTATGTCATTATTTGGAAAATCAATTCTCAAAATAAAAATGAAGTAAAAATGCATTCTTTTTTTTGGCCCCACAATTCTCAAATCTTGTGCTGGTATTTTTTTGGATAATTAGGTTTTGGTACATACAGACTTGAGTGATTCATTCATGCAAAGTACAAACATCTCAACAGCTTTTCATTATTCATTTTTTAAAAACCAATTTGAAACAGTTCTATTGAAGAAAAAAATGTTGCCAAATGCTATCGAATTCTTTTTTATTTATATAAAAGTGAAAAAAATCCCTGGAAAATAAAATTACTTATGCATGTTAAATCTGTCTTCAGGTGGAATTCCTTCTTTGATGAATAAAATCTGCCTGTGTGAAAAAATCTAAATTAACGTGGAATTGTTTAAACATTATAGCCATTTTAGGCTATTTTTTTTTTATGCTTTTAAGCATCATTTTGGTAGCCACTTTTGGCTTTTAAAAAAAATTTCATTCATCACTTTTTAGCTGTTAAACTAGTGTGAAAATATTTCTCAAGTTGGCATCACTGAGTTTCAGTTTTGGCAGTTTTTTTCTGCTTTTCCCCCATGTGAAGGTTTTTGATCATCCCAAAAGCTACTTTAATCTGGTCTGTGGTTGTTGTATATCACCTCCTGACCCACATGTACATCTATTCCCCAGTTCTATTTAAGCAGCTACGGCAATGCGCTAGACTAATTCTGCAGATCTGAGCAGGCGACAAGGGGGTTTCTATTGCACTTTATGTAACTCTATCCAAGGTTGCAATGAACTTGATTATTTTCACGTAACCATCAGTGATTCTATATTTATTGTACTCTAGAAAAAATACCAATCTCGCTGTTTTGGTACCTGTTGCTTAGAAGGTGACTCCTTAGAAATGTTCCCTCTAATAAGTAGTTGGTGTGCAAAAAAAAGAAAAAGATTTGTGCGACAAGTATTTGTACGTTGAATACTTGTGCAAACGTAAACTTGATATTGTTTCTGAATAAATAATTTTGGCTATGCCTGAACACTTTTCTCATGGCTGATAAAACTGCATTAATATATTGGAAACTGCCAAAATACAAAACTGTCATCTAAACTGTGAACACAGGTTTTTCTCAGTTTTTAAGCTGGTCCAGTTGGCTGGCTGGCTGGCTATGTATGTATCAAGTGTGCAGGCTGTGTCAATGTAGCTAGACAGCTTAAAATCTAAACATTTACTACTTATGTCAAGGGGAAACCTTTTTATTTTTTTTGTTGCCCCTGCCCCCACCCCTAGTCAGTATTTTTGGGGGTGGGTTCAAGTGACAATGTATCTTTATGCTAAATTAATTCCCTAGTTTATGTCCACCTGTTCTTTGAAAATCAATACTTTCAGTGGTCCCAAAAGTCAAGATAAGTAACTTATGCATTGATTCCTTTTTTTTCCAATTTTTTGATTGATCACCCCTAGCACATCATGTTGCTTAAAGACATTTGTCATATAACGGTTTCTCTTGAGGGACTAACCTGATCTGTTTTGAAACAGTTTATGTATGATTATATTCTACAGTGTAATTATTTGAGTTAAGAATTTAACTTAGAAATTAACAGAAACAGCCAAGATATTTTGAAGTATAATTGAACAACTGTAGCCATCAAAGGTGTTGAAGGGTGTTAACCTTTTTTATATGTGCGTGTATTTTTTGTGTTCGAGCGCTTCTGGCCATGCCGTTTTGTCTACAGACTTGAAAATTGGCCCAAGTAATCCACAAGGCCCCTTCTAAAAATTTTCATTTTTTTTATTTTTGGGAAAAAAAAAGCTTTTTTGACGTTTTTTTTTGGCTTTGATTTAACAGGTTTATTAATAACGTCTAGTTTGTCCAGGATCTAGATATTTCTTTATTCTATTTTAGATGCTTTCCAGTGGGAAATGCCAGTGATAATAATCAATAGAATTTATTTGTATGTATTCAATGCAATTTTTCTACATGACTTCAAATTTTGATGCTACAGTTGTTTAATTATTGACTGTAACTGCAAGGTTATAATTATAGGTGTAACATGCTGAGGTACTCACTTAATAGAAACAGTCACATGACTTGTGTTTTTTAGCAGCATATTGTATTGGGATGATGATTTAAAAGATTAGAAAAAGAGGTAATCAATGGATGAGCTACTTTCTTTGCCTTTCAATGGATCACTGAAAAGTCTGAATTTTTTTACAATAAGCAGACCATTAAGTAGGAGACCAATTTAGCATGAAATTACATTAAACATTTTCCTTACTAAAAACCTATTGGGAGAGAAATTGAAAAAAGAACAAAAGCTTTTATTCTCGACATGGTAAGGATTAAATTTTCTTATTCCTCTACCTTCATTAGTGCGATCTCTACGTGTGACACAGTAAGTCAGCCAGTCAGAATCTGTTGGAAGTTCTGGTTGAGGGTTTCTAATTATTAATTACATTATCTTGAGTGAATAACTCTTTCTGTCTACATTAATTTCTTTTTTGCACTGGTTGCAAAACATCCATACATGTACACCTGGGGTGTATGGTGCTTTGTATCCAGAATGTGCTGTGTGCTACTGGTACACAAAAGCATAAACTATTATCACTTTCATTATAATAATGTCCAATCCAAATTTTCTTTTTCTTTCATTTATCTATTATTTTTTTTGCTTATTTGTTTACCGTTTGTAACATTAATGAACAAGGTTGTGAAACTCTACAATTCGAACCTCCTTTCCTACATTGTACCAAAAATGGTTTTACTGTCCATTGCGTTTTATACCACTCTAAAATGTTTTTGTGCATCTGTAGCGCACAGCTCACCCAAGATACAAAGCACCAGTGGTGTGCACACAAGCACTTGTTAGAAGGGACTATGCTTCTATGATGAACGTTATAAATGCAAAGGTTGATTTGCTGCTAATAATCACCTCCACCCCCCTCTACTACAAAATGCTTCTAAAAAAACAACTCTAATATAACCATTTTGCAAATAACCTTTACAAATGTATATCATCAGCTATTAGAAGTCCAATGTTGGACATAGGCCATTCTCATGATGACCACGATTATGCTAATTTATGCCATGTCTTACCAGCTGAATTTTCTATCTTGTCTCTCCATCATGTGTCTGGTCTTTCCTTATTGTATTTACTACCCCAATAGGCACCAGTCGATTAGCCTTTTGCTCCATCTGCTGTCCCTTTATCTGGCTATGTGCCCTGCCCATCTCCATTTTTGTTGCTTAATTACTTCTACAATATCCTGCACCCTGATCTTCTCTTGGGTCCATGTTGGTCTTTTTCTATTGCTAAGGATTAATCCTAACATTGCTCTTTCCATTGCCCTCTTTACTCTTCTGAGTTTGTTTTTAAGTGGTTTTGTAAGTATCCTGGTTTTGCACTGGTATGTCTAAACGAAAAAGACATGGAAAGGATAGTAGAAGCTATCAGAAGTAGTATATATGTCACAGATTGTGTAACTAGTGATTTTTGTGGAATCCCTGAACATTTCAGTAATCATATGCTCAACTGGACCCTTTTGTCTGTCACTCAAAACTGCAGCTGTTAAATATTTGGTCACTTTTTTTTACCATCATGGAGTCTACCCCTTGTGAAGATGTTTATCTAAGCTTCTTTGAGATTAAAATGTTTCACAAAGATGATGAAAAAGCAGCTCTAGCTTTTATGCAGCATTTAGAGCTTCCAGAGGGTGTATTTTAATCAACTGGCCTCCACATCACTGCAGGGAAAATAGAATTTATCAGCTACAACCAAGGTAATATTAAGTCACGATGGAAAGAATATATAATCAGCCAATGGATTAGTTTATCTTGGTAGTAACATCCAATCAACTGAAAGGGGCTTTGAAATCTGTAAGGGGAAAAGCCTGGAGAGCACTTGTTGGACTGAATGAAATCTGGAAGCACATAACTTTTGTTAGATTAAAAGAGTTCTCCAGGGCCACTGTTGAATCTGTCTTGCTTTATGTCTCCCCAGCATTGACGCTAACTAAGCAACATGAATTTGCTTTAGTATATGTACGAGAATGCTCTGACTTGTTCTCAACATCAGCTGAAAAAAATGCCCAAGAAAGAAGCTTTTATATGGACATACCCCTCCAATTACAATCTCTATAAGAGAGAGAGAGAGAGAGAGAGAGAATACTTGCCTTGCTGGCCATTCTTGGCATGACGATGGAACTACCTCAGTTGGCAGATCTCTGCACATGTATTGATTAATTGGCTGATGACATTGGATGTCTTTCAGAAAATCTCCTTTCTCTAATGGAAGACCATGTTAGGGTCATCTGAGAAGACCTCTCTATTATGATAATGATAATGATTTTGTCCTAAGTGTGGTACAGAGCACGACTTTTTCCCAGCAACTAACTTGTTTTATTTCCAGATGCTTGGTGTGATTTCAATTTTATATCCTATTTTCTCTACTGTTTTAAGGTTAGGAGGAGGGTTAGTTTATGGTTAAATAAATCAGTAACAGGTCTTGTTAGTCACTTAATTGGAACCGACCCGTGACAATGTTGTGTTGGGGATTATTGGAAAAAGGGTTGATAAATAAGGTACTACTCTCACCTTTTTTGTTGAGTTGTGATTTATAGAAGAGAAGTGCCAATTTTCAAAACTGAGTATGGTTGCTGCCAGACCCAATAAAAGAACCAATTTAGTATAAACTTATGTTGTGAATTGAACAGCCCACCTAAAAATCTATTAAAGGAGGGAATTTTCTAAAAATAAAATTTTTTTTCTAGACACAAGTAGTAAATGTTCAAATTTTCATCTCTCTGGCTCCATTGGTATGGCCTGTATGTATGACATCTGCATACATAGGTCTCTCCAGTTTTTAAGTGGGTCAGGCTGGTTTAAGGTTGGCTTAAGATTAAAATAAATCATTGATGTTTTTATTATTCCATCTTTTTTTTTTATGACTACTTCATGCATAAAACTAAAACCCAATTTGCAAGAATTAAATTTCCTCCCAAATTTACGTCCAATTCCTTTTGAGAAAAAAAATCAGAATACATAAAAGCTCTGTCATCAGCTCCGAGAGAATCCAGCTTAATAAATAGCTGTGAAAAAGAGATTTGATCCAGACTTTGATTGTATGTGAACCATTAAAGATTGACCCCTTAAGTCCCCTTCAAGACAAAGTAAGTTATCGCATGTCAAATGAAAGTGTAACGATAACCAAATAGACCCAGGTTGAATAGTATTCTATTGGTGAGTTAAGATATTCAGAGCATAATACTACAGTGGATTAACTTACAATGATTGTACGTTTTCCTGTAAATGAAATACTTCTTTATTCTTTGAAAATTGTTTGTTATAAACCAGGATAAAGAACAATAAGACAAAGAACTTGAAAAAAACTACAATACCCAATGTTGTTTTAGTTTCAAGAAGAAAACAATGAAAACAAAAGAGAGAAAAATTGAAACAAAATCTTATGCTTGAACCATAACAACTCTCCTTTTCTGGACACTGATCGAAATATGTCTGGTCTATTCAAAATGTCGAAGACAAACTAAGACAATTTAGGATAAACTTGCATTGTTAGTTGACCTATCCCATCCTCCTAAAAACTCATTTTAGAGGGAATCTAGAAAACAAAAAAAAAAATGATTTCTCTAGACATTAGTCGTAAATGTTAAAATTTTAAGCCCTTTAGCTCCATTGGTTCAGCCCGTACATGTGACCTACATGTGTCTGGTCTATATGTGTATGTAAGGTAACAAATTCTAATGCCATTTTTGACTGACCAAGTTTTTAGTTCGAAGACAATGTTATGTAAATTATAAATACCAGCTTTGCAAACTCAACTGAGATTGTTTACTTTTATTGATTTCTCAATGGTATGAGCAGAGGAATGAGTTTGTGTGTGTGTGTGTGTCTTTTTTTTTTCCAAGGGTGTTAGAGGCTTATTTTGACTTTTGCATTTTTTTTTGTTATAATCCAGTTCCAGCTTGTTGGGCCCTTTGAAACTTCACCAGTGTACATTTTTGGAATTTGTTCCCAACTTCTCACAGCATTGAATGAGGGCTTAGACTTGGGTTTGTCTTTCTCGTAGATTGATTTGCCAACCAAAGCTTAAGAGCCCAGTCTGTACTGCTATTTGTCCATAGTTAGAGGTGGGAAAGGGATGTATTCATAACTTTTCCTAGGGTATCCCTGCAAATGGTCTCTGTTGGGGTTAGAACTCTGCTCCCACATTAACAATGTGGACACCTGTAGCTCTAGGAATTTATTAACCTCTGCAATCAAGTTGGAAGAGGTATAGGTATCCACTTGTCTGTTTGTCCACACAATATCTCTAAAAGTTCTCAATTGAGTTTTGTGGATGGTTGGGCCCAGGGCTACAGAAGTGGATAAATTTTGTTGAGGAAAATACTTTGAGCTGACAACACTGAGTTTCAGTCTTGGTAATTTTCTCAGCTAACAATTATGCCAAGGTCATTGGAGGTCACCAGATTAAAATGGCTTAAAGGGTTTGGAAAAGATCTTTTTTTTTTCTTTTTTAAAATCTCATGTGTCAGATAAATTCTAAATGAACAACTTTTCTTCATAATGATGCTGACATTCAATGGGGGATGTTATGTAGCCAGAAGCCAAGTTTAAACTAAGGGACCTCAATCATTTGTTTGGTTTCCTGCATCAGAATATTTTTTAGTAATGGTTACTTTTTCATGTGTTAATAGTGTAGTGTATTTTCAGTTTTTTCTCCCTAGGTAACACTGGGTCAGAGTTGCCAGATGTCTCTGGCTCTACAAGACCAAATTTGTATGAGCTTGGGACCATATTAAGTAGCTAGAGTTAAAATCTATTATCAGACTGAACTTTCGGGGGGAAAATAGTTAAAAACACACATTTTCTCATCTATTATCCCTATATATTTTATGTTGTATCATGATTGATGTGTAATTCTTATGTGAATCTTCCCTCAGAACCAAATAGCTTTGTTCAGTACTAAATCTTTGTTTTCAGAACCAAATAGCTTTGTTCAGTACCAGATTTTTCCAATTTTGATCTTAAAAAATACTGAATTGTAACCCTGCATGGGGTACCCCTGCTAGTTACGCTACAATTGTGAGAATGCTTTCGTTATACTTTTAAACTAAGTGATGAATATTCTCAATCCAGTGGTTTCCTGTTGCTGTTATTGATATACTGCTGTTAAAAATACTTGTACACAACCCAGATTGTACATTAGCCAGTCTCCTACTTGCATACCTGTTCATTGTTACAAGTGTTGGTAAATTCCTTCTCTGTTTTACATCTAAAATTATGTCAAATAGCATCTAGAAACATCTACATTCTCCAGATGTATATCTAAAATCTGGGATGTATACAATCTGTGCAAAAAGTAACAGATGCATTTCAAAAAGTTGATCTTAATATCCTAATATAGCTTCAAAGTTTGGACCAAAGATTAAAGAAAGAAAAGAATATTGACACAAGATTGAACTTTGAAATGTTATGGACAAAATTAAAAAATTTGATCCAAATTCTGTCAATTTTGAAGATGTATAAAGATGTTAAGAACTCTTTGAAATGTATCAAATACTTTTTACTCTCACTGTATTACATATAATCAATTAAATGTGACTTGGATCATCAGCATTTGCTTTTACTAAAATATTACCTACATCTTTAAAAATATTGTTTCATCACGGTAGATTGAATAAAAATATTACTTATTTCATAAAACATTTAGATAACAATTTCTGACATCTACACGCTAACAAAAACACTTAAATCAGCAACTTTGACTTGTATTGCTGTCGTTCTTTTTTAAAAAGATGTGTTCACTCATTCGGTTGATAGGTTTTAAATAAAAGAAATACTGAAAATATTGGAATGTTAATTTATTTCATGTGATATCATAATGTGACCGCAAATGCCAAGTATGTGAAATTACAAAGGAGCGTAAAATGGATCCGTATTGAAACAAACATAAAATTACCACCTAAAGGTGAAACATGTGAGATTGATGAATTTCATTAGAAGTATTTTCCTTGTTGTTAACTCAATAGATATTGTTGAATATATTGTATTCACATACTCATAATATATGGGTCATTCCATGTGGAACGGACCCATGATATCCACTCGACCATCTCTGACTTTGGTTACAAGTTCAATTATAGAAAGACTTGCTCAAAATATTGGTTATTTTGTTCTGAAACCTGGGTGAAGAGGGTGCGGAAAAAAAAATTTGAATGAAATTGGTTACTCCAGGCTATGATTCCTGTCCCATATCCCATCAGTAAATTCTTAAATTTGGGCCATTTTGAAGTAGATGTTTGATCAATAAAACTGGAAAAACTTGGTTATTTCACTTTAATAAAATCTTCATACAGTAAAAAGTAGATTTGAAATATGTATCAGATGTCTCCACATATCTCTGAAATGCTTTTCGCTCTGTCCCAGTCTTGCTGATATAAAAGGAAGTTGTGATGTTATTAAAATGATATTCATTCCGATCAAATTTTTTGCAGCTGTTAATGATATCACAATAGAATGTCTGAGATCCGCATTTTTGTATTTTAAAAAAGCCGAAAATGGTCGAAAACCGCAAAAAATGGTCAATTACAATTTCTATGGAAAATAATCCTTGATATTTCTATACCGTATTATTTCACAAGCTGGAGGATCAATTGACTTGGAGAAAAATTCCCAGCTTTTCTTCCACCTCCTCCTTCTGCTACCACCACAGATGTGGATGCATCATTGAACTTATAGTTCTTGTTCCTTTCTTCTTGAATTGGATCAATTACCCACGTATCTACATGTAACTTATTTTTACACATGCCCACACCCACTGACCAGTTCACCTGGTTCTTACTATCAATATGTAAAAAAACAAAAGTATGAAGACCGCATGTTGGAATCTAAGAACGAATAACTTGCATTTTGTATTTATGAGAGTACAATGTGATCTTTTTATCCTTATCTCTCACCTTCGACTTCACTGCCCCACCCTGACTGCCACCACACAGTGTTCAGACAGATTCTATAAATAAATTACATTACCAATACTGAATTACTGGTTAAGAAGAAACCTGGCTCAGCAGATATTTGGTTACGGGAGGAGTTAAAAGTTTGGACTTGCACTTGCCACTTGTTCCTTTAGTTCAGGGATAGGAGTGATCAGGCCTTCTTAACACTGAACTCTGTGGCAAGTGCCAATCCAAATCGAACCCTTAAACTCACACCCTATCCCTATATCTTCCGCCCCTTGTTTATTAAATGGTAGTTCAGTCCTATTCAAATTTATTTTTATTTATTTTTTTCATTTGATGAAGTATTTTAAATCATTATTAATTTATCTACTTTCTGCTGAAGGGAACCCAGTCCGAGTTCAGTTGCAATATAATGCAGAAAAAAAACAACTAAAAAAAAGCACTAATTAAGATGGAGATAAATAACTATTTAGAGATATATAACTGGAGTGAGCAAAAAAAATAATTTTTTTCTTTCTCTCAATTTATCATAGATTTGATTCTATTTGTAATATGTTCTAATATTTATTTCTTTTCTATTATTTTTCAGAGACCAGAAGAACCGTCCATTCTATTCACACTACAAAAGTAAATCTCTATAGAATAATGATTTCAATTTTTGCCTCTCGGCATAAATTTCTCAGCTGCCTGTGCCGAAACCTCATCCAACAACGCTCCGTCCACCTAAGTGCCGTACAATGTGTTTCGTTGAGCCGCAAGAAACGGGAAGCTGCTGTTCCCACCTTGACAACCATCAGGGAGACTATGAAAGACCTCATTGGTGCTCAACGTCTTTATGGCGAGGGCACCTACGATCGATCGGATCTAATGGACCACGTAGCTAAAAGCCAAGCCGAGCTTGAACCTAAAAAGATGCAAGACAGTTATTCTGAAGCCATTATTCCTTTAGCGAGTGACGTTAGAACAAGCGAAAAATACTTGAATGTCCACAAGGCAGTTCGCTTTGGTAGAATACTTGAGGATCTTGATACCTTTGCTGTTTATATTGGTTACAAACACTGCAAGGATCCTAACTCCACGTCAAAGTCTCCTCTGAGTATCGTTACTGCTGCAGTCGACCAGATTTGTCTTCATAGCCATGTCCTTGCCGACCAGGATGTAAAATTATGTGGCAATGTGACCTGGGCTGGACGGACATCTATGGAAGTGACCATGTTTCTGGAACAAAAACAAGGGGAAAATGTGAAGAAACTTCTCGAAGCACAGTTCGTTCTTGTCGCTCGAGACCCGGTGAACAAAGGCTCGGCGTACATCAACCCTTTACAAGCAGATTCAGCTGATGATGAACGTCTCATTAAATTGGGGGAAGCAAATAAGATGAAGAGACAACAAGAAGCCAAGCGTTCTCTGTTGTTGATGGCACCGAATGAAAATGAACGTTTCCTTATCCATAAATTATTCTTGGAGACAATTGACCCGAAAGCTGTTTCATTTAAAGCTCGTGTGAAGCCGGAAAACAGCGTTTGGCTTTCTTCGACCAGTTTGAAGAACCTTATTATTTGCCACCCCGAAGAACGGAATATGTACAACAAGATCTTTGGTGGCTTTCTCATGAGGCAGGCGTACGAATTGGGGTGGGCCAATACTTTCATGTTCAGCAATGAACGCTGCCAGCTCAACCAGGTGGACAGCATAATCTTTCGGAAGCCAGTCGAAATCGGTGCTTTGCTCTTTTTCTCTTCACAGGTTGTCTACACAGAAAACCAGTACATTCAGGTCAGGGTTCATGCCGAGAATGTCGATCCAAGAACAGGGGTTCATGAAACCACCAACATATTTCAATTTACCTTTGAGTCTCCTCAACTAGATCTGCCACGAGTTGTACCACAAACCTACGGAGAAGCAATGTTATATCTTGACGGCAAACGGAATTTCGTGCACTGATACTCCTTTTTTTTATTTTTTCATTTTTTTTTTTTCGTTTTAGCATGTCACAAGCAGGACGTTTTGCCATATCGTCTACTCCTTATTAATTCCAAGGATACTAATTAGTGTGTTTAGAGGATGTTAAATTCATTGCATGTGGTTTTGTCGGACTATTTTTTTTTTCCATTACTTGTTGCTCATTTTTTTCACATAATTCTCCAGCCTTCTTGGGTGTTGTTTGTTCTGGAACGTTCAAACTTGTTCCTGCAAATCATATCCATACCTTTTACTATGCACGTCATTTGTAATTTTTGTATCTTTTTGTTCTGGGGATTATCTTCCCCTGACCTCTGCACCTCTATGTTCTTGGAGTTGTTTACCTTTGATACGGTGACGCTCTTTCTGGGGTCACATTCCTGATCAGTGGTCTGTACATGCTATCCATATTGATGCTTGGTCAGCTGACCAGATTGTCTGAGCATAGTGAGTGGCCAGTCTCTTTCAGATGAATGAAACAAGAAAAAAAGAATCTAGGGAGACGAGGATATTAGTCCTGCCAAACCACATTCAATGATTGAAACACCTTGTCCAACAATATTCGGATGAGAGATCTTATATTCAATTTTGAATTAATTTACTCAAATTGTTCTCTGAATAACAGCTGGTAGTTCATGGCTACTTCAGTTGTTTGTGAAAACAAGAGATGTATTTTGGGGGATTTGGAGGCTCGTGGGGGCTTGGCTTTTTGAGGGGTGCCCTCCAACATTTGTTCTGATTTGCCAGTAGGAATGCAGTCAGTGAACTATTATTTATAAAGCTGGGGTGGGGGGGTTTCTCAAGTAGCTCCCCACACACTCCCTTGGCTACGCCTCTGGAAATCCAAAATCTGTTTGCATTTGTCGCTGTTTAATCCTTCTGATATTTGATTCTTGTTCTGATTGACAGAAGCTCAACTGATTCCAGTGTTCGTGGACTTTAATTCATACTAGATCGTTGATGGCAAATCTTTTTAGCATGGTACATTAGAAATTCAATTTTTTTTAATGGTCCTGTTATCGGAGAGTCTGTTTCATGTACAGATATTTAGTTTCAGGTAAATGCTTATAGATTAACTGCCTTTTTTTCCAATATATTTATAAAATTAGGAGTCAAATGAGATAACTTGATATTTCAAAATCCACACCTATAATGATTAGCATTTTTGTATTGTTGTCCGTCACGCTTATGTCATCGATGATGTAACTTAGTAAAGATAGAATTTTATGTTACGTTAAACCTCGTAAGTCTGCTTGGATAGTGTAATGGTTAGCATCAGAAAATACTGAGCACAAACAAAAAAATGCTGTGCAACGTGATGAAATAGTATTCCAAAAACGTGAATCCTTTCAAGAACAGACTTGATAAATATTGGAATAAAGTGCAGATAGTTTATAGCTAAAAGTTCACAAACATCTGGAAGTCATGTGAAAATCAAAAATGATTACAGGAGTCTAGAGAAAAGGATTTACCATAAAACCTGCAGCATTTCATTGCTGACACACATGTCCTGGGTTCAACCTTACTGTGTGAGAGCAATGTGATCTGGTCATTCAGGGGTCCAATTTTCCATTCTGCAGATTGGGTTTGTGAATGATCATATCTTTTATCTATACCAGCATGTCAATTAAAAAAGAAAACAGTGATATAATTAGCAGTAACCCGTGGAAATTCCATGGTGATAAAAAAAAAAAATGTCAAACTCTATCAAAAAAAAAAATAATAATCTAATATTTAACTCTACTGTCATCAAAATTTGACAGATTAAGAAAATTTATCTCAACCAGTGTTGTCAAGTATGTTTTGTTATAGATTTTTAGTAGGTGTCTAGTGGAGTACTGATGCCTCTTTTCAAGTCCACATAATGGTATGGTCAGGAGTGCTGGAACACATGCATATATAAAAAGCGATAGAACCCTTTGACACCTTCAGGTGGCTATGATTGTTCAATATTGAGATGAACTGATTTTAACAACTTTAGCTCAAAAACTTTGAAAGTACTCGTAAAATTGAATCTCATTAATTAATCAAACGAGCTAGGAGCTGTTGAAAAAAACAACCACAAAAAAGGATCAAAAGGTTTTCTATTTTTATAAATAGAAATTTTAACATGAAATTCATGTATTTATTTTAGAAATCGAATCTGGAAAATAAAATGATGACTGTCTGGCTGGCATGAATAGAAAGCAAAAAATGGCTTGATCGTAAGGCTAAAATAGACTGCATGCTGGCATATATAAAAAGGAGGATGCTTGGTTTGTGAGGTTTGTTACTAGAAACAATTTGAGAGAATGCTCAAAGAGGGTAGCAGTTCAACTCTTCGGAGTTGGAGTTCAACTTTTCTGAATTGGAGTTCAACTCTTTTGAGTTGGAGTTGAAAAAGTATAGTTCCAAGTTGCTTTTTGCTCCTAAATGCTATCAGGCTTATATCGAGGAGGGTAGCCCTGCCCCCTTAAGCACAACTAAAAACATTTTAGTTAAAGAAATTTTATAGATAAAACAAATAATCCTGAGTAATCATAAATTGACCTTTAAAAACCTTATTGTATCCATTGTCTAATTAGATAGATGGAGTGAAGGGAGGAAAAAAAAAATGATTTGGATGCCCCCAACCCTGATCAAAATATTGGATCTGCCTCTGGCTATTCATGTCATTGGACTGATATCTTCATCCCGAATATTTTGTTAATATCCTTGAAATTAATTCCTCGGCCATGAAAGAATAAAGTCCTGCTGCATCATAATAGGTCTGTGGTTTCCAACCTTTCCATTTCCAAGGACCGCTTTTATTTGAATAATTAATATGAATTTTAATTTATGTTGATTTTGATAATTGTATACTGTTTACCCAACCCGTTTTTTTACAGAAAATTGATGTTACCTTTGTTACTTATAGTCTATTGGACTTGTTTATGAGGAGTCTAGGTACTAAATTCAACAAGATATGAAAGATAAGGGTATCACCTGCCTTTCTTTTTTACGTTGTCTTTCAAACCATCTTTCTTTATAGCTTAAGGACAAATGTAATTGTATCTCTTATTGTAAAAAAAAAATTGTCTTTGTGTTTTTTTTAATTTCTTTTTCTTAACATCCACTAATATTCCCCTCTGATATCTTGTAGTCAGTGTGCGCAAAAATTTCATGTTGTGCAAACTTTTTTCCTGTGACAAAAGTATGTGCGTACTTTTGAAATTGACTTGGAAAATCGATAATTTTTTCCAATAGAAATTCATCAAGCTATCTGCAGAAATTGAAATCTTTTGTGAGCACAATAATTTCCTCTGTGCACTGATTGCAGAATGCGTATGTGCACATACACTTGCACAGTTTAGAGGGAAGTATCTCAACCACATGCTTTGAAAAATTTGCCCCTGTGCTTTCACAGATATGGGGGTGAAACTTATTCGCCTTGATCTCTTAGAACCAAGTTAATCTGATGAAAGTGTCTAAAATGGAAAATAAATCTGATGAGGTATTCCAAACTCTGATTGTTTGGGTCCATTTTTTTTCCTTTGAGTCAAGATTTCAAAATTAAATGCCCATCTTGGATTCGAGTATATGTGGTATTTGTCCTCCTCTCTCAAAAAAAGAAAAAAAAAATTTCACCAAATTTTTTGTCTATTTATTTTCAATAAGATGTTCCCTGATGTTTTGAACCTGAAATACAAATCTTATTAAAGCATTTAATAGTTCCTACACCTTTGTGCTTTTCTAGATGCCTTGGTCAAGCTGATTTGCTTTGATCTTTTTTAGAAATGGAATTGATCTGATGAAAGTGATTAAAATGGAAGAATAAATCTGACGTACAGTGGACTCCCGTCTTGGGAATCCTCTTTCCTTTTAGTGGGTATTTTAGAAATTTGTTTGGATTTTATCTCTATTTACTCAGCGGTTCTTAAACTTTTTCAAGGTTTGCACCCCCTTCGAGATTTTAAAATCCTTCTCGCACCCCTCAATCTTGAGGCAAAAAAAATCATTTATGAAAAAAAAAAAAAATAAAGGGTATTCATACAAGACTGGAGTCCAGACTAAGGCAAAAAAAGTTATTCCCCTTGAATCAATTTTCGAGGCTGGTCATACACTGAAATAATCCCGATTTTTATTTTGAAATTTTTATCTTGATACGGGGAAGATGGCCCCGGAAACATCATTCTACATTTCGCAGAAAGGTGATCGCATTTCTGCAATATGCATTATTTTGTTTTCTTGGACATCTTCTTTGTACCTAAAAAAGTAAGATTTCCAAATGAAAATTTCTCTTGATACAGGGAAGTTGCTCCTGATAACTTGATGATTTAAGGGTAATAACTTTTTTTTTGCCTTAGACATTGGACCCCAGTCTTGTATGAGAAAAGAAAAAAAAAGTCAAAATTGACAAATTTGATTTAAAAATGTGTAAATAACAAAATGTTGAAATTAATCAGACGTCAAAATCAAGTTTTTAGCAAGATCTATTACTTTTAAAACATGAGGGAGTAAGAACCAAAAATCGTATACCTTAGCACTGAAAAGGTAAAATCTTGTTTGCCATTCTCTTCTCACCCCACCCCCAATTGCCTTTCACACCATTTGGGGGAGTGTGCACCACAGGTTGAGAACCACTGAAATACTTTTACCATTACAGGTTTACCTCTCTAATTCCAGCACACTGTGGTCCGGCAACTTTTATTGTCTGACACGTTTTGAATCTGCCACTTATAGTTTGTTCATCTGCCCCTAAGCTTCTTTTGATTCGTTTTTGAGCCACAGTTCAGGTAATAATTTAGCAGTATATCAACCGATTTGTTAAACCCCATGTGTGGAAACCTAACTGTGGTTTGAAACCAAATCAAAGAATTCTAAATTAGACAACTTTTGATGTTTATTTCAGCATAGAATTAGACATACATTTATTGATTCAAAAAAAATTTTTTTTTTTTTTTTTTCCCCCCATTTCTTATAAATCATTTTTGTTACAACCATTTTCTTTTTATTATATGATTTATATTACGTTAAATTGAAATGTATCCTTCTATTTCCCACTCGATTAACAAAATTGTTAAAATCGATAAACTGCTAAAATCTATAACGTGATATTAGGAAAAAGAAAAAAATTTTTTATTTTTTGGCATTTTGTTATGGCCTAATCCAGAGATTGCTGGATTAAAGAGGTCCAACTGTATTTGAAAATGACATTTTAGTTTTGTTTTTGTTATGACATTCAATGTTTTATATTTTAAAAACTCTCCCACTTTGCATTTCCGAAGCAATAAACAATATTAAACGGTATTTTTTGTTTAACAATAAATCCTGAAATATTTCTATACTTCAATTTTTGCACTCTGAATTTTTATCCTTCAGAATTTATTGAATCACCATAGCCCCACAAATGACCGGCCAACCAATTGAGTGGGCTACTGATTCTTCTCTCTTTGTCTGTCTGTCTCTGGTCACATTTTTGAGGCTATGATCTTGAAAATCTGTGTGAGTACATCACGAGGCACCATATAAATTTATTTTTTTTTTATTTTTTTTTTTTTTTTCCTCCTCAAAGTATATGCACGGGCCACGGTGATTCATTTATTTGTGGTACACATATTTTTATTGGTTCCACATATCGATGTGATCAATGTACCCTCTAATTTTTTGTAGTCAATGTGCGCAAAAATCTTATGTTGTGCGATATTTTTCAATTTAGAAATTTTTTTTTCCTGTGACATAAGTATGTGCACACTTTTAAATTCGACATAGTGAATCAATATTTTTTCAATAAATACTCAGTAAAGAATCTACAGAATTTGAAATCTTCTGTGTGCACATTAATTTCCTTTTTATGCGTTGGTTGCAAAATGTGTGCACATAAAACAGTGCATGTGATACAGGTATGCTTTGTGACACTGGTCACAGGGGCTGGGCAATATTTGATGTATCTCACACGTACAGGTGGGGCCCCTCACATTACACATGACTTTGCGTCTAACTTGCCCTTGTGGGATGGCAAATGAATCTCATCTTAGACTGGTTTTATCAACTACACTGATGGAAAATAAAATTGTGACACCCTGAAGGACAATTTATGACCTGGCTACGGTATGTGCATGCTAGGGGGTACTATATATTCAGCTAAAATTTTCAAAGTCTTTGGCCGTCTTGTAACATAGGAACACTCCTCTCAATGAATCATGTGCCTGAGCTGTACAGGTCTGTGGTAACGCCCAAGGAGGAAATACAGTTTTAATACAGGGAGTGCAATTGATAGACCCTTAATTTTGGAATCTGCACACTTACTCAACTGTATTTGTGATCATTTACTGTAATCCAACCATATTACCTGTATGTGTAATCTTGAGTAAATTGAAAACCCATTCAGGGTGTTGCAGTTTTATCTTCCGTCAGTGTTTCTTACTTTGTTTTTGGTCTACATGGGAAGATTTAAAAACCTTGTTTGAGACATGTTTGTAATAATACATCTTGAAATTTTATTTTTGTTTGAGAATGTAAAGCATTATGCAATATTTTGCCATCAAACAATTAACAAATGTGAAAACTTTTTACTAGAAAATAAAATTTTTACTCTCAAGATTGGTTTTGTTTTGTTTTGTTTTTTTTTTTTGTTTTTTTGTTGAACAACTGTAGCCCTCAAAGACGGCAAAGGGTTTTATTTTTTTTTTTTTTTTTTGTGTGTGTCCCAGCACTCCTGGCCAAACTGTTTTGGCATCAACACTCAACTTCTGAAATTGTTCCTAGTCTATTTGCAAAAAAAATTTTTTTTTTTTTTTCTCATAGTTGTTCTGCAGTCGAAATGATATTTAGATTTTCCAGAATTGAACTGATGTGGAACTCTTCATTGAATTAAAGGAACATTACCAAAAGCTGTAACTGAAGAAACTTTATTCAGAAGTTAAACTGATTTAGTTCCTAATATGAATTTAAGAGTTAAATACTAAAAAGATTGAAATTGGACTGATTAGTCACTATCACATGACAACATCTTTTGGTAGCATGCAGTGTTGGGGTTGATCAATTAAAAAATTGGAAAAGAGTGATCAATGAATTACTTTTTGTTGGGCAGTGATCATCGAGAGAGTCTGAATTTTTAGATAAACAAGTGACAAATGAATGATCAATTTAGCATGAACTTAAACTGCAAAATTGAACCCCCACTTAGAAACCTTTTATGGGAAGGGTGAAAAAAAAAAAGTGTTATTCTAGACATGAGTAAATCTTGAAATTTTCAGCCCTCTAACTCCAATAGTGTGGCCTGTACGCGCAATATATACATAGCCAGCCAGATCAACTAAAGAAAAACTGAAGAAACTTATGTTGACAGTTTGGGTTGACAGTTTCTAAGATTGGATGATTTAGATTGATTTTTCTTTTTTTTTTCTTGTTTTGATGGCCACTCTTTTGGAGATGTATAAATGAAGGATAAAAACTTCTTTCTGCCCAGCTCAATGTGTTATGAAAGTATATTAGCATTATAAAACAAATTTGTTTGTCATCTTGAGAATATGTAATTTGATCTGCTTTGATATTTTCTATAGCAATTTACCTTAGTGTGGAACTGAATATAAGCCTATAGGAATACTTTAGTGAAGTAACTTTTTCTTGTTGCATCATTCTTTCGCTGACCTACTTAATAAATACTTCTGTTGTTTTTATCAAAGCTTTCTTTGTCATGTTTGTTCTTTAGAGGCTGGTATGTGTGAGGTACTTCTTCATTCTTTTTTTTTTTCTTCCTTTTTTTAACCTTCAGATTTTTGTGATACGTTGGCATTTGCATTGTCAAGTGAGACAATGTAAATATCTGTCAATTCAGGGTTGCCAGGTAGTTAGAAATGTTTCTTGCTGAAAACTTGTCAAAAATGGCCAGATGCCAAAATTTCTCATAAAAGCAATTATTAATAATCATTTTTTATTTGTTTATATTTTTATTTATTTTTTTTTTATAGATGAAGTATTGTGAATCATTGTGTTGAAAAGCAGACACAAAGATCTCGATGAATTTCAAGAAAATTTGTGGTAGGGTGGGCCATAGGCTAAGAGAATTGGGTTGGATCTGGTAATTTGTTTTATTGTTTTATTTATATATATATATATATATATATATATTATTCTGCAGCAGACATACCAGGCTAGATGTCCCGTTTTTTTTTTTTTTTAACATTTATGTATCCACTCAATCTTGACCGCTCAATATCTCCAAAAGTCCTCAATGAAGTTCAATGGCAAATAGTTGACAATAAAAACAATTACTAGAATTGCCCCCCCCCCCCCCAATCTAAATCATTATTTCTCGGGCCTACTCTTCCAGAAAATTCACATTTTTAGACATATTGTGTGGTCATTATGATGTGGGGTAACTAAAAAAAATTCCTGGATCCACCCCCAAATTTGATCACTTCTTCCATAGCCCATTTGCCTACCCTCTCAAAATTGGAATTCATAAAGGACTTTCGGAAATATTGTGTGGTTATGGGGTAACTGTACATAGATCAGGGGTCAAATTGATCACTTATTCTATTGACCATTGCCCTTGCCTTCCATAAAATTTACATTAAAATTCAATAAGAACTGTTTGATATATCGTGTAGACAGATTGACGGGCATGAGTGAATACATGTACATCTTCCATCTTTGTAGGCGAAGTTGATAAAAATTCAAAATAAAAGACAAGGAAATCAGTTTGAATGAAATAAAACACCTTGCCTAAAAATAATTAGTCAAGAAAAATCAATACTAATTATTCCACATGATCTTCTGGTAGTATTTTGATGTCTTCATTTCCCAATAAAATACACAAAACTTTCATCTGTTCTGTATGGCGACTGCATTGTCGATACATAGTCATATTTAAAAAAAAAAGTCGATTTATGAATGAAGTTTTTTAATACGCAATTCAAAAAAAAATTTTTTTTCCATAAGTTCGACACCTTTTTTCTCGTGTTAGCTGTGAAATCATCCTGCAAAAATCCCTGCTACTCATACCTGGGACATTGTGTGGGTCTTCCTCACGTTCAGAACATTACTGCGGAGAAGGGTTGTCAGTGTTCATCCTTATATAACATGGGGTCAAACTCTGATTATGGGTGATTGGTGGGAAAATATGCAACTATCTCGACCACTCAGCAGTCTTTCAGCTCGTGCAGCATATCGAATGTGATAACGAAGAATAAGAATAGCGAAAGATGCTTTTCATAAACTCAGACAGATATTCAAAGATAAAAAAGTAACACAAGAAATTAAGAAAAGTGTGTTGGACTGATATGAATTATCTAAGCACCTACATGACAGTGAAGATTGATGGTCGATAGCTATTCTAATTAGTAAAATTCACTCTCCTGAAAATCCAAAGTTCTCAGAAAAAAAGTCTGCCAAAGAATGAGTGACCGGACGAATGTTTGTCTCAAAAGTATCACTCTGCCAAGAGTGTCAAAAAGTGACATGTCATTTTATCTGGGTACAAATACGTTTGCCTTTCCGATTACAGTCTATCAGGCTGACCAGAGTGTGAAAAAAAGTCACACTTGATTCGATCTAGGTAAAGGTGCAGTGCAACCGAAGAAAGAAAAGGTTGAATTGAGCCTTGCACTAAGACGAAATTATCAAGAATGGGATGTTCAACCTTTAAGGATAGATAGTATTATATTTGTGGAATGAAAAACATGTGTTTTGAGTGATAGCTATTCTTAATGAACAAAAGATAAATGAGTGCTCTTCTTGGGGGTTTTACTCGGGAGGGAGTCCAGATGGCGAGATTATTCGTATTATTATGCTTAGTGTTGATATACCAGGCCAGGTGATCTGTATAGTTCCACCCGTTCGGAGAAATAGTGGGAGGAGACTAGCCAATAAAATCAAGGGATATCAAAGAGGAGGTGGGCCAATGTGTTTCAATCCTTACAAGGAGGTCACGATAAATGTACTTGGAAATCAAACGTAGAGCAGATATCAGTAGACAGCAGCAGTAAGCAGCCCTAGTGATCTCTTGACCCCACGAGATAAAGTATTGGCAAAGTTTGTGGTTCAGCTAAAGTCCCAACTTGGAATACTCAACCAAGTCAAGAGCTACAAGAGATGCTAACCGTTCGTAACTGAAGGATGGACTCGGCTGTTCCTTGTCAACGTCAAGTTCGCTTATCCCTGTCACTTGTGTGCTTTGATCTCAACAGTTCAGCCATAGACCTGTCTAATAGAACGGTTTTTGTAATTATTAACCATTACATAAGCGTTTCTCTTCATTCCTTAAGTCACCATGACCTTTGGTGAATTCAATTTGTGAGTGGGTCAACGCAAACTCGAAGACATTTCAACCAACTTCGCTAACAACCTTTCTGTAGTTCTTCAAGCTCAACATGGGCGTACGAAGCGTTGATGGGGTGAGACCAGAACGAGAGATGTTGTTTCGTCTGGAAGTGAACTAAGAGCTGGACACGTGTCTTAGTTCCCTTCTAGATGTGTTGCTTAAAAGTGTTCAGTGAAACTTCAGTCAGCTTGTTTTTATATTAGACGGTAAACCATTCAAAATTTCAGGTCTTCTGATGGCCTGACTACTTTTCCCGAAGTTTGCACTATATTTGTTACTTTTAAGTGCTGTCTGATAAAACTTCTACCTCTTCTGTCACTCATTTTGGTGAGAACCGGGTGAAACTTGGCGCCATCCCGTCGATGATTTTTCATCTATTGATAAAAGTATAGCGTTCTTTTCTTCTCCTGATAGTATATAAATTCACGTGCTGTAAACGTAGCAAGTAATTTTAGTATTTCATATCATTTACATAGAAGTTAAATAATTTTTGAATTCCTTCGAGTTCATTCCATTCTTCTTGTGAGTAAGGGTGTACCAAACATGGGCACTAGTCTAACCTGGGACATTATTAATGACGTATAGAGTTCAGTGGTGGCGAACCTGTGATACGCCAGAGGTTTTAAAGTGACGCTCAGTGAAATTTTCAAACAATTCATTTATTTGTCTAGTTTTTGTATATTTTAAAACCTAAAGTTATATTTTATTAAACTTATAGTTTTGGAGATATTTCAGAAAACTAGGCTGCTTATCTATTAACATTTACCTGAAACTAAAATTAATGTATAAATGCAAATGACACTTCGATAACAGGATTAGCAAAAAAAAAAAAAAAAATCAAATTAGAATTTCGACACACCTAAAAAGATTCACCATTACTGATATAGTGCCATCATCACTTTCTTATCTCTAGATCTATTGGTACCGGGTATCCAACCAACCAGAGATTTATATTTTTGTTCTTGTCGTAGGTATGTGCTCTGTGAACGTCAGATCATTATTAGTAATAAAACCTAGATCACGTCGATGTTCCTTTTCAATCATGAGCTGGGTCAAAGGATAGGGATATATTTCACAATTAGCCATTTTAAGAGCAACTACTTAGCATTCATTTGGAATAAAACCATTCTTCTGCTTAATTTCTACGGATCAGTTCTGCTGTGTAGCCTCATGTATGTCGGTCAATTGTCCGACTCAGCCAAATTGCCTGGAGTGAATCTATTATTACCCTAATTGGAATCAATTATAATTGTACTGGGTTTGTTTGTCTGTCCACTGTTGACAGCCAAATTTGCTTTATACAATTATTGGGCCCAGGCGAGCATTAATAATTTATGATGAAACCGATTCTCAATGTAAGAAAAATCAAGTCAGAGAAATAAAATACAACAGGTATGGTTAGTCACCTAATGAAAACCGTCACTGGACCAACGTGTTTTGGCAACATGTCATGTTGAGGGTGATCAATTGGGAAAGGGGGAGATAAATGGGTAAATTACTTCTCTCACCTATTGTCGGGCACTAATCATAAAAATATCTGAATCTGAAAAAAACAAGCGAGAATGCTGCTGGACATAAACTGAGGAATCAATTTAGCATAAACTTACATTGCAAATTGAACCTCCTCCTTGACACACACTAAAATCCTTTCATGGTGAGAAATAAAAAAAATGTGTTTTTTTGTTCACATAATAAGCAGTAGATGTTTAAATTTTCAACCCTTCTGTTCGGGTGATACATACATACATAGCCAGCCAGCTAGCCAAGTTGAAAACTGCCGAAACCTTTGATGACAGTTTTGGTTGACGGTATCTATTACATTTCTCTGCAGAGCTATCGAAATAATATTTTCACAGAACTCCTCGGACGTTTTAGGACTCTATGTGTTTATCAATTTCGCATATCTTGACTCTTACCAGAGCAAGTTATGAGATTTGTATGATTTACAATGAATATTAGTCCACCAAATACTCTTTTAAACCATCTGTCTTCTCGCTTGGCATATACAGAGGTACCGGAAGCAATTTTAGGAAGGGTGGTAGCTTTTTAGAAACGGCGTTTTACAACATATATCATTTATTGTGACGTTGCAAAGTTATGGCAAAAGAGCTGGGAGTTGTTCCCATCCTGGGGTCCGTGGAGCCTCGAGAGTCCACAAATGTATTACAATGGTGATAACGGGTGAAATTGAAAACGGGAAATAGGAACTATGTTTCCTTGATGTGAAAAGAACAGATATTACACTTTGATCTTGAACTAAATGTCAAAGAAAGATGGGGTGTTTATTCGCCGTCCCACTACAGCAAAATGTGACACAAGGTCGAGGCTTAACGTGGGAAGAATAGGATCCAAAGTCAAAGAAAGATAGGACGCAAAATTAAGATAATGCCTCCGAATAAAACTTTCAAAGAAGATACGTATGAAGATTTGATTCATGTTTTATACTTGCCTTTTTTTTTCATAGAGGGCGCATAGATGACCCCGTGCCAAAAAAGTAGGGGGCCGCTGCGCCCGCTGCGCTCTTGGATCCGATTCCCCTGGACAAGTACGCTGTAATATTAATCCATTTTTCTCCAAAGGCCTTACAATACATCTTTTGTGACAAAATATCATTTATCTGAATCTATTCAAGTAAGGAATCCTAAGAAATAATTATTTTGCTGTTTACGAAAACAGGTCCATTGTACTACCAAATCTTTGACTTGGAATAAAAAGCTGGACCGGAAATTAGTTTTCGGATCTGATTCTTTTGCCCTCGCGGGGAAAGAAAAAAAAATCGTTTGGATATCAATTGGCCATTAATAGAACAAGATGATTTAGGCAGTAAATGAACAAAGCATCGAATTCTTCAGATGGTGAGGAAATTGTATGAATAAACTGTTTCCCAATCTTCTGCTTGTATAATGTATAGTTTCTGTCTCTGTGTCCGTACCAATTGACTTAAAGGTAACAATTTTTCAGATATAAATGTCTTCTACCCAATATTTGAAACAATCCACACTTTCACGGAAGAGAGTTTAATAGTTTCTTTCCTTTAAAGAAAGATCGTCACATAGAAATCCAATTACATCCATGATTTTTCCACTGGGATTACTAAATGACACAAGAAAAAGAAAGAAAGACCGATAAAAAAAAAATACGACAGTGTTTCGTATATTTTTACAGCATTCTTCTACATTTGTGTCTCTAAAAAACTATTGATATATTTTTGACAGCATTTGCGTCTTCAATAAAACTATTGTTAATACAATTTTTCAAAGCAATTGTTTCTTTAATAAAACTATTGTTGATACAATTTTTCAAAGCAATTGTTTCTTTAATAAAACTATTGTTGATACAATTTTTCAAAGCAATTGCGTCTTTAATAAAACTATTGTTGATACAATTTTTCAAAGCAATTGCGTCTTTAATAAAACTATTGTTGATACAATTTTTCAAAGCAATTGCGTCTTTAATAAAACTATTGTTGATACAATTTTTCAAAGCAATTGCGTCTTTAATAAAACTATTGTTAATACAATTTTTCAAAGCAATTGCGTCTTTAATAAAACTATTGTTGATACAATTTTTCAAAGCAATTGTTTCTTTAATAAAACTATTGTTAATACAATTTTTCAAAGCAATTGCGTCTTTAATAAAACTATTGTTGATACAATTTTTCAAAGCAATTGTTTCTTTAATAAAACTATTGTTGATACAATTTTTCAAAGCAATTATTTCTTTAATAAAACTATTGTTGATACAATTTTTCAAAGCAATTGTTTCTTTAATAAAACTATTGTTGATACAATTTTTCAAAGCAATTATTTCTTTAATAAAACTATTGTTGATACAATTTTTCAAAGCAATTGTTTCTTTAATAAAACTATTGTTGATACAATTTTTCAAAGCAATTGTTTCTTTAATAAAACTATTGTTGATACAATTTTTCAAAGCAATTATTTCTTTAATAAAACTATTGTCGATACAATTTTTCAAAGCAATTGTTTCTTTAATAAAACTATTGTTGATACAATTTTTCAAAGCAATTATTTCTTTAATAAAACTATTGTTGATACAATTTTTCAAAGCAATTGTTTCTTTAATGAAACTATTGTTGATACAATTTTTCAAAGCAATTATTTCTTTAATAAAACTATTGTTGATACAATTTTTCAAAGCAATTGTTTCTTTAATAAAACTATTGTTGATACAATTTTTCAAAGCAATTATTTCTTTAATAAAACTATTGTTGATACAATTTTTCAAAGCAATTGTTTCTTTAATAAAACTATTGTTGATACAATTTTTCAAAGCAATTGTTTCTTTAATAAAACTATTGTTGATACAATTTTTCAAAGCAATTATTTCTTTAATAAAACTATTGTTGATACAATTTTTCAAAGCAATTGTTTCTTTAATAAAACTATTGTTGATACAATTTTTCAAAGCAATTATTTCTTTAATAAAACTATTGTTGATACAATTTTTCAAAGCAATTGTTTCTTTAATAAAACTATTGTTGATACAATTTTTCAAAGCAATTATTTCTTTAATAAAACTATTGTTGATACAATTTTTCAAAGCAATTGTTTCTTTAATAAAACTATTGTTGATACAATTTTTCAAAGCAATTATTTCTTTAATAAAACTATTGTTGATACAATTTTTCAAAGCAATTGTTTCTTTAATAAAACTATTGTTGATACAATTTTTCAAAGCAATTATTTCTTTAATAAAACTATTGTTGATACAATTTTTCAAAGCAATTGCGTCTTTAATAAAACTATTGTTGATACAATTTTTCAAAGCAATTATTTCTTTAATAAAACTATTGTTGATACAATTTTTCAAAGCAATTGTTTCTTTAATAAAACTATTGTTGATACAATTTTTCAAAGCAATTATTTCTTTAATAAAACTATTGTTGATACAATTTTTCAAAGCAATTGTTTCTTTAATAAAACTATTGTTGATACAATTTTTCAAAGCAATTATTTCTTTAATAAAACTATTGTTGATACAATTTTTCAAAGCAATTGTTTCTTTAATAAAACTATTGTTGATACAATTTTTCAAAGCAATTATTTCTTTAATAAAACTATTGTTGATACAATTTTTCAAAGCAATTGCGTCTTTAATAAAACTATTGTTGATACAATTTTTCAAAGCAATTATTTCTTTAATAAAACTATTGTTGATACAATTTTTCAAAGCAATTGTTTCTTTAATAAAACTATTGTTGATACAATTTTTCAAAGCAATTATTTCTTTAATAAAACTATTGTTGATACAATTTTTCAAAGCAATTGTGTTTTTAATAAAATTATTGCTGATAATTCTTTGGTAGTATTTGCTTCTTTAATAAATCTATTGTTTGTGCAATTTTTGACAGCATTTGCGTCTTTAATAAAAGTATTGTTGATGCATCGTATCTTTCTTAACCAACGCTATGAACCAATAAAAAAGAACACTTTCTTTGGGTCACTCAATTCCTAACAAACTGGTTTGAAAATTGGTCCTAACATATTTTCCCTGTCCTAAGAACTGTCGATTTTCTTCGCTATTAAAAATCATTTATGGTTGGTTACAGATATCTTCCACTCTGCGAAAGTTCATGAACAAAAATATACCATTCAATTCAACAAGTCGCCTTGGATGATTCGCAGTTTCCGTGTGTAAAAGGGAGATAACTCCTGTTAGCCACAAAATGATCTAAGGATTATCCCTCCATGTAATTTAATGATATTTTTTTTTTTTTTTAACAACAACAGCAAAAAACAACTCTATTTCCATACACGCATGAACCTTGTCACACATTCACCGACAGAATGATAGAAACGGCACACTCATGCCCACTTAATTTTAAATGGGCGCACAACCATAAACAATCCAACAATTAGATTTATTCAAAGCAATAACAACATGATCAATAAAAGAAATATATATATATATATATATATATATATATATATATATATATATATATATATATATAAAGAACATTATAGAAAAGGCTTCTTCTCACAAAAAGTTGTCAATAATTGGAACAAATCAATGGATCAAGATCCAGAAATAGTTGCTAAAACAGTGAATGACTTTAAAAATAAATACGATAATTACATGACCAACAAAAACAACAACGAATAAAAAGTTTTTGAAAAAAAAATGTCAAAACTTCCAAACGAAAAGTGAGACACAAGCACAAATATGTGCCAAGATTTTACTCGCTATAAGTCAAATCATTTATACACAAGGATGCTCTTCAATTTCCTCCCTACTGATCAAAGAAAACCGAACTTCACTGAAACTAACACTTACCTGAGTTATGCATCCCGTCTATAAGTTGATGTATGCCGCTTCCATCAATGTTCTAACACTCTAGCCATGTTCAATGTTGATTATTTGGACTGCATCGTTAAAGAAATTTACTTTAGCAATTTTTGAATGATAATGGTTTTCAAAATTATAGATAAATCGCCGAAATCGATCCTATCCGTAAAGTAAGGGTTCAGTTTAGCATCATAGTTACATTGTAAATAGACCCCACCCCCTTTAAAAGACTTTTGAGAATTGTTACAAGCTTCAAAGCAAACTTTTTTCCGTGCTGTTCGCACCGGTGAGTTTTGCTTTTATTTGGATACACAAACATTGATTGCTGTCACTGATAGACATACCGAAATATTAGTTCTATCCATTGCTCAAAATGGCCAATTACGCCCGTTGCTCTGTGTTGCCAATTTTTAAAATCTGAATTTAGATGTTTTTGGTTACGTCCAGATATAAAAATTGCTGCTTTGATGATTTTTAATGCAATATATATATATATATATATATATATATATATATATATATATATATATATATATATATATATATATATATATATATATATATATATATATATATATATATATATATATATATATATATATATATATATATATATATATATATATATATATATATATATATATATATATATATATATATATATATATATATATATATATTACTTTTATTCATCATAAAGAAATTCTGGCTGGGATGTTGCCGATGCCTCTTATCATTTCAAACGTTTGCATTATATCTCCTCTTGTTTTCATTTCTTCTAATATTGTTAGTTTTAATTTTCCAAGTCTTTCTTCATAGGCGAATTTTTTTGACTGAGAAACAACACTTCATGGAGACTTCGAGTTTGACGCTGAGTTTTCAGACCATGACCTTCTCCCAGTCAGGCACTCCATATTTGAAGGATAATAATTTATTTATTGACTGTTGGATTATTTGCATTCTTTTTCTTTTTTCTAAGATAAAGTTTGTTTTCGTGTCTGCACTTGAATATGAGTTCTGATCATTTATTTAGAAGCTTATGTTGTTCAGGGAAAGTGATTATTGCAATTGTCTGTTCCAAGCAGAGTGTGAAGTTTTGAAGTATCATTGTAGGCAGTTTTTATGATTTTCCATGTTTCTGGTGTGATTTGTTTTCTATTTTTGAGACTCCAAATATGTTTTAATAGCGCCCTGCTATGTGTGTACTTTTCGTTTTTAAAGGACATATTGTGTGGTAAGTTTCTTCGTTTCTAAGGGGCTTCTGTGATCCCGATGCATATTTTTTCTGGGTTTTCTTTGGATTTCACGGTGGCTTAATAAATGACATCAGTTTGTAATCAGTTACTGTTTGATGGGCACTCGGATTTTTTCGGCAACTCAAATGGCAATGGGCTGGTCATGTTGCGAAAATGAAAGACAGCTGATGGACATCACGACTCATAACATGGATCCCCAGAGACCACATGCGAATTCGAGGCCGACAAAAAAGAAGATAGAGAGATGAAGTAGACAAATTCCAAAAATTCTGGCTCCGTGACGCCCATGATAGCGTGGCGGATCCTGGGGAAGGTCTATGTCCAACGACGGACATTAAAAGACTGATGATGATGAGGTGGAGATTGACGGTGTTTTTTTTTGTATTCTGGTGAATTTTTGATGTATTCTTTATGATTTATAATGATTTCAACTTTTTTTTGTTAAATATTTTCGTACATTGATGCTAAGAAGTATTCGCTAATTAGTCTGAGAAATATTTACCTTCGTTTTTTTTTTACATTTTTGTTGCATGGTGGGTTGAACCAAATATATTTCTTTTTCTATTGATTTTTTTTGTTTCATTTGTTTTAAATGTTAATGTTGCGAAAACCCGCTGTTCTTCAATGCTGCTTCGTAATCTCTTCTCACTCAGTTGAAATTTTTTTTTTTTTGTTGGACCAATTATCGTATAAACTGCCTCTGATGAAAAGTGGTATTCGCTTGATAATGGATGAGGGTGACTGGAAGAGGTACCTTCAGAGAGTGGTTTGTCATTTTGTTCCTTGAATGGTTGGTATGAGTCTTTTTGAATGTTTAATGTAATGTATTCATTCAGGTTTGTTTTGATGTCAATTGTGAATCCTGATTTTTCAAAAAGGTTTTTGTAATTTCTTCAGTTTTATCTGATTTTGGTCCGTTGCAGTTCATTTGAATTTTAAACCCAGACCTGTGTCTTTATTTTGTCTATTGTCTTGGCTTTTGATAGTAAATAGATTCTTAACTGTTTGCAGGTTTCCACTCGATGCAGTATCAATGTCGAATAGTCACGGGGTCGGTAGCATTAAATAATCACTCTGTGCTCGTTGGTGATTCTTCACTAGTGAGATAATCCTACGTAATGAGACGAATTCAGTGAGAGATGGGTAAAATCCTAATCTTAATTGAATGCGCAGTTATGTCTGTCTTCAATGCTATGGAACCATTCCATTACTGATGTGGTATTTTCCCGTTGCTTTGGTCCTTGAGTTGTTCTCAGATTAGAATTGATTTCCTCCAGAATAATTTTCTCAATTTGTTTGGTTCACTTTATGTTGGGTTTATCAATCAGCACGTTGGGTTTGCTGTGAAGTTTTTTTTTTAGTCCTTTAGTGGGATAAATGTTTAGGTTTTTTTTTTTGCGAGGCGGTTTCTCTGATGGACCGATTTGAGCTTTCCTGTTATTTCTTGGGTTAATTTGGTGTCTTGTTATATTTGGAGCTTTTCTGTGAGTTTTGGTGATGTTTTCTCCGAGTAATTTGTTGTTTTCTTAGGGTTTTAATTAATGTTTGTCCGTAGCTTTGTCAGCGGGAAGCAACAGAGAAAACAGTTACTTTGATCCTAGGCAGAAGTACCGATCTATACATAAATAATTCTGTTGAGATGTACTATGCTCGTAAAAAAATAAAAAGGTTAACTCTCTTCTTACAGATTGATTAAACCTCTGAAGAACACTGCACGGCGGATCAGTTGGAAAGTTATGAGTGCATGCAGGCCCGTGAGAAGCTGGTAATTGCCTAGTCCAAATGGGAAAAGGAAGTCCAATTTCAAACTGCTATTTTCAAACTGAATTTTTTTCAGTGTTAAATATGTATGATTTATGTGTGGTTATATACGTGTGTATGTAGTATATATAATGTTCTTACAATTAACAGAATGAGAAAAGAAGTTTACCTTTTCCTGAGCAAAATGAAAAACTACAGCAAACAAATTTGAAAATACACCAAACGAATTAAAAACTGCGGCTATCAAATTAAAAATAATAAGGAAAGCGAATTCAAAAATTCTCTTGGCAAAATAAAAACCCGTGCCACTATCAAGTTCGCCAGTCTTTTAAATATACTTGGTCTATTCTTATATTTTGTTGCCTTAATTTTAAAAATTCAATTGTGTCAGTTTTAATTTATTTGCGTATTCTAGAAATTGATTGCCGTAATTTTTAATTTGTTTGCTTTATTTTTTAATTTGCTCGGGAAAAGACACACAGATTTTGTTGTTTGATTTTTTTATAAATACGACCAAGACATCATACGAACTATTACAAAAATTCAAATGGCAATGGACTGGACATATTGCAAGAAAGTCAGACAACCGTCAGAATGTCAGACATCAAGTCTCACAACGTGGATCCCCGGAGATCAAGTGTGAGGCCGATAGAAAGTGAGATCGCATGACGAGCTAGATAAATTTATGAAGTACTGGCTTTGCAATACCCATGATAGAGAGGATTGGCGAATCTTGGGGAGGGGCTATCTCCAACAACAAACGCTAACATGATGATGATGATGATGATGATGATGATGATGATGACATGTATGCTATATTTTCATGTATATACACATGCATAAATCATAGCCTTATTTTCGAAAATTTGATTGTGGCAGTTTTTAATTCGCTTGGAGTGTTTTAAAATTTGACCACCGTATTTTTTTTTTTAATTCGTTTGCTTTACATTTGAATCTTTATGGGAAAAGGTATAGAATAATTTAGAAAAATAGGTAATGATAAGCAATTTCATTCGAAATGTTTCTAAGACAAGAAAGTACATTACCATGATAAGAAGCAGTAAATACAATAGTATTTGTCTCTACCAGAAAGAATCGTCCCTCTCAATATCATACGCCAATACAAGGGTTCCCCATCGAGTGGACCATGAACTACTGGTGGGCATTTTTACTTATCACTTTTTATTTGATAGGATACAAGGCGTCATCATTTTCGAGTTGTACCAGACAAATTCGTTCATGAATTTTTGAGTTTATTACTTTCTCTACGTTTGCAACTCACACGGACTTTTTGGCAACAAAGCGATATGTTTCGATGAAAAAACGCCCGGAACTTGTGATGGCTGACACATGACACGCGTGTCAGCAATGGCACGCTACACAATGGAGCTTGAAGATAAAAAAACTTTTTGAATTGCATTTTTTATCGAGGTTTCATGAGTATATCATGAAATTTAATTTTAAAGTTAAATTTGTATCAAACTCCTAGTTTTATAAATATATATTAGAAAAAATAGGCTGCTTATCTGTAAGCATCACTTAAAACTAGAATATAAGTGTATATGTGAGTGAAACTCCAATAACAGGATTATTAAAAAAATTAGAATTCCAACTCACCATGTATAAAAGGTTCGCCTTTATTCTTCTGTCAAACTTTTGCAGAAAATTCTGGAGAACTCTTCTCATCAAGGCAGTTCTAGTAGTGGGTGTGAATTCGTCATTAGTTTTTGCGTACGTCATAGTGTCACTGTTATTCGTGCATGACGTCACTCCCATTTCGTCTGGCCATTGTTATCCGCCATAGTTACATACGAAAATAAAGTCAAAACTTAACACTAAGAGTTTGACAAAAGAAAGAAAAAGACAAATTTCAACATAATGGTTAATCCACCACCAACGTCAAAAGCAAGAAAGAAAGGAAAAGCCTACTCAGCCTAAGAATTAATCCACAACTGACCTCGAAAGCAAGAAAAAAAAGTCTGGGTCCCTGTTGGAACGATCCCCAAATTTACTGACGGCTAGCAGAACGTCCTAGACCACAGGCCACAGAAACACTGCTGGAAATTACAATTTATTCGTAATTATAAATATAATTTTCGGGTGAATACCTCAAAATCACAGACGAATATCTACTACCTTTTGAGAAAAAAAATCTCATGTTCTAGTCACTCTTTCTTTTCCACTTTCTCTGTTATTCATGTTTGATATTCACAGATCTGATTAATAGGGATAATAAAGCCAATTCTGAGAATTTGACCGAATTATTTCTTCTTTACGTTACACTCTGTTATATTCTTCTTCTTTTTTTAATCGATTCTCGAAATGAAAAATAAAAAACAAGAAAGAAAAAAAGAAAGAAATAAAGAAAAGAAGAAAGGAGAGAAGATAAA
This sequence comes from Thysanoteuthis rhombus, assembly GCA_963457665.1. Taxonomy (NCBI): domain Eukaryota; kingdom Metazoa; phylum Mollusca; class Cephalopoda; order Oegopsida; family Thysanoteuthidae; genus Thysanoteuthis; species Thysanoteuthis major. Next base: position 1,004,852 of record OY735221.1, read on the forward strand.
CCAAACAATGTTTGTAACCAAAGTATTCACTTATTTATGACTTTTTCCTTTGCGAATGAATTATATTGCATTTAGGACAATATTTTCCGTTTTATTTTTGATACAATGATTATTTTTATTTTGGACACTTTTGCGGGGATCAATTATAAAAAAATAAATTCAAAACAGATATTCAGAATTATTATTAATATTTAATTGCAGAAACTAATCTTCACTTTTCTTTGATTTTAAAAATGTGCAAGCAATGATCCTCATTGTGTCAGGGCATGCCACACCAAAGGCCAGATTGACAACACCGGGAAACACTGACATAGCAGAAATAGAGATTGTGCCAGCGATCGTTTTGAAATACATGATGTCGTTGTCGAGCCTCAACAAGATGGAAAGGATTAGTGCTGCGTATGTCATCTGGCTTTCTGGAGCTTGTGAAATATCATCAAGTGTCGACACTGTCGTGTATATCGTTGCAAAATGATAAATTATGGTGTACGTCAATGTTTGTGTGTGTATGTGTGTGTTTGTGTGTATTTATTCTCATGAAGATGGGACATTAACCAAAGTGAACAATACATAGCTGTTCCACTGACTGTAAATAATCCTGGCTTTTATCATGATTTATTTAGGGAATTTAACAATACAAATTTTATTCGGCAAAAAACATTAGAAAAGAAACGCTATCGCAAATCATTAATAAAGTGAGATGCTGGTGCTTTTATGATACAGGGGAGATAATAAAACTCACTTTTATATAAGTTACCTCCCCTGACATAGAAACTGCTTATATCAGGTTTGTCATCACTCCCAGGTGACAGTAATAAGGTTTTAGGAAAACCCAACACCTTAAGGATGATTCTAGTTCCAGTTTAATATTCATATTGCTGTCATTATATTCAATCTATAATCCACCCACCAATGGTTATTATGCTAAATTGGAAAAATGTTTCAATAAATTCGTGGTCCAGAATGTTAGGTGTCTGTAATCTCATTTTGTAATGAAACCAAAAGTTCAAAATAATACAAGAATCTTGTTTTTTTTCGAATGCACCTAAGTGTATTTTTCATATTCATTTCTTTATTATAAGTTGAATATTTATATCATCTATTTTATCAAAAATCCTCTGAATAGCAATTTTAACATGTTAACGTGAAAAAAACAATAACAAAACATCTAGATTAAGAAGAAAACATCTAAATTCGCAACATTGAGCAAGGGACGTAACTCAACAATATCTAAATTGGGTAATGAGGGTAACTAATATTTGGGTATGTCAGTCAATTAGGGTGATCGTGCTATCGCATCTAAAAAAACTACTGGTACAGAGAGCACGGAAAAGATTTTGCTTTTAAGCTTGCAGGTTTTTTTAAAAAGGGTTTTCGGGGTGGTGCTGTCTATTTACAATATAACTGTTATGCTAAAATGAACCCTTACTTTCCATCCAATAAACATACATACATTCTAATATTTATTATGTTGTCAAACTTCTACTATTGAGTTTTAATGTTATATTCGTAAGTAACAACAATGACGGATGACAATGACCATACCAAAAGACCAGTGATGTCATGCACGAATAACAGTGATACAGTGATATATGCGAAAACTGATAACGAATCCACACCCTCTTCTAAAGCTCAAATCAGGTCGACTTGCTTTTCCAAAGTTTGCAAATTCCATTAACAGGAACTATTAATAAGGGAGTTGGAATGAGAGACGTAGTTTTTAATGGAATTGTAGGCAGAAATTAATTCTGTTTTGTTTTCTTTCCTGATTTTAATGAAGCAAGGAAGTTTGAACCAAGCGTAGCCAAGCTTGTTTCTCTTCCACTTTTGTTTGGAAGTGCTCCTTACAGGGGAAACAACTCTGTCTATACCATTAACATAGTTATCTTCTCTTGTGGGATTGATTCCATTGAGGAATGATTTCCCCTGTTGAATTATTTCCTACACGCCATCATTTTTTTTATCAGATGGAGTGAAAACAAATCCGGACACCTCCTCCACCAAAAAACAATAAAACAAAACAAACAAATAAAAATTTAAAGTTGTCTCCTCTGGGGTCGCACATATTACATTATCACTTGCTCGATATGTGAAATAGAGGCGAGAAGAACGTGAAGCGATATAATCCATTTTGTGCTATTTTACCTTCTATAAGGAGGGGTTGGGGTATGGATTCATGCATTTCCCAAGGGCACTAGTACGAAGTGAACACAAACTGTCTGAACTAGAGTCCATTATCTGTGCTGTTCCTGTAATGTGAAGTATCGTATAAAATTAACACGGAAGAAGATACTTGTCAAAAATCAGTAAATATGACATTGTAGCTTCAATTGTTACAAATAAAGAAATGATAATTAATACTGCTACAAGAGATATCAGGGAAAGAGGGTAGATATTGAGCTTCTATTTTATTTTCTGCTAACCTCAGGGTTCTTGTAGCTCAGTCGGTGAAAGACGTGATTTTGTAATTCTATATCTTCCGAATGACAGGTATAGACAGGGCATCTACATGGGAAAATACCATTTTTCATTTTTACCTCGACTCTTATTATTATCATCATTAGATAAGAGAAAACAAGACTTTCTTGAATTTAAAAAAATCGCTATGAGTATGATAGACCATAACTGAAAATTTTCGTTATGTTGCATATCTTCTTTAGTCAAAATTCAATTGTAAAACAAATTTGAGAACGTTAATGTTGCGTTCTCCAAACTATTATCATTATTATTATTAAAAAGTTGTTGATGCACATGAAATTCCGAATGACAATTGTCAGCAGTGACTACTAAAATATATCAACATATATAAAATGCAATGTTAGACTATATATATATATATATATATATATATATATAGGGATAATCGAAAGCATATACAATTATTTAGAGATTCCTTCATTTCTCGAGAGCTTAATACTTATAGGTAGAGTGAATAAAGAAATATTACACGTGAGCTATTGACTCAGTTCAGTGGGTTCATTTGAATAACCTTGACTGAGTGAAACAGAGAAGTCTCCACTGTAATGAGTGAAGAATTTCCGTGTAATATATATATATATATATATTGACATATAAGGATTAATAAACCTTACCACCAAAAACTTCACTCCCGAGTCTGTCTCACTCTCTAAAGTACACATTATATATATATATATATATATGACACAATAATTAATTAATTAATTAACGCTCCTCTATTCAAGGTTGAGCACTTTTTAAGTGAGGTAACTTGTTCATTGTAAGTATTATGCAATGCTCTTCCATAGAAATAGAGCAATCTGTTGGGTGGGGAATTTAAGCTAAAATAAATATATCGCTTAGATTCAGCCTTACGGACCGTCCAGTTCCCGTGGCTCAGCGGTAGTATTTTCTGGGTCTGAAGCGAGGGTTTCAATCTTGCCTCGTGGTACTGGATGGGATAATGGATTGTCTATAGCTACACTGAATAGTTGCAGTGCAACGAAACTGCTGTCTGTGGATGACACAATAATTAATATATATATATATATATATATATATATATATATATACACGAGTATGCGTTGTACAACCACGTGCAAATTGCATTGGCACGTAAACCAAAAAATCGTGAAAAAGCTGTTGTGAATTAAAAAGTTTCTTTGAAGTCACAAGAACTGCTTCCGAAAAACAAAGATGAAAAAATTAGAAAAAGACCCTGATACATTTTGGAAAGGGAAATACAGGGTTCAAATTTGAACAGGAAAATGGAAAGGCAGAACGGACTTTTTCTTTAACTGAGTATTTAAATCCATTGGACACTGACTTCCCTATCTCCGCTTCCTCTGCCTCGGTTGCCGACATGATAACTTGCTTCCAACTCTCCCCATTCAATGATCAGCTGTGAGCTCTGGGGAGATGTCAATGCTCCCTGTATCTTTCTCTGAGTTTCTGTCTACAATTGAATTTCCCCCCTTGCTGATGCTGTCATCATGGCATCTGGGTTTGAGTAGTCAGCCAATGGAGAGAGTGTGTGTGTGTGTGAGAGAGAGAGAGAGAGAGAGAGAGAGGCCTTTAAGCTGTATGCTGAGTGGCCAGGCGAGTCAATCATTCCCATAACTAACTCCCGCTCAAACTAATGGTTTGTTTTCCTTATTTCGGTATACAAACACGTGTTTCAACACACACACAAACACACTCACACACCCTCACACCCTCACACACACACACACACACATATTGTCCGAATGTTTCTTTGAGTCTTCATGTGCATGCCTTTAATAAGAGAGAGAAGACAAAAAGAAAGATGTGCCTGATAGTCAGAGCAACAGGCTTGGTTGGTAATTTAATAGTGAATGGAGCAAATGAAGGTAGCCATTTTCCAACTAGATCTGGCCGTTTCTTTTCCAATTTAGCCAATAAGAATCTACCATAGCTGATTAAATCTGATTACGTGATAAACAGGATTCTTAGAACATAGTTATAGTTTGTTTTTTCAAATTACCTGAAAATGGAAAGATCGAGCTTGTTTTAGTCAGTTTGACTACACTGGTGAGATAAGAATGAATTTAAAAAAAAAATTGTGTCAAATTTTGGGGACAATGGAGTTAAGTATTGATTTACCCTCTACCCCAGTTTAGTTTTTTTTATAATCGTGGGATTTCCGCACGTTTACTACTGTATTACTACAGCCAAAAATTATATATGATTACTACCATGATGAAATAACAAATAATAAATTCACCACTCAAACGCGTTAATGTTTCTATCTTATCTTGGTTTCTTCAGGCGAATGATTTGTTTTATCTGGATCCCTATTTAGGACGTTATTGGATGTGTATCTATTTTTCTAGGTGGAGAACCTTCCTTTTATTCTCTATATATCTTTTCTTTTTTCTTTTCCTTGTTTAGTTATTGGTGACTGCTTGTTTTGTTTTACATAATGGGGATAAATTTCTTTCTGGTACTTATAAATATACACGATATATATATATATATATATATATATATATATATATATATATATATATATATATATATATATGTGTGTGTGTGTGTGTGTGTGTGTGTGTTTGTGCGCGCGTGTGTGTGTGTGTGTAACAATTTCAAACGAACACCCAGATGATATACTCAAATATTAAGCAGGAGTGCCAGCTGAACAAGCACATATCTGTCCCTACGCAGAGGTGCCAATCCATAGAAAATTTCGTGATATTTGACGGGTACTATGCCAGTATTTCAATAAAGCTGAATTTATCAATATAATCTAAAATTAACACTCACAGCCCAATAAATTTCCTAACAGATAAATGATGTTCATTGAGATGTTTTGATTGGTTATGAGTGAAAAGTATAGAAAATGGCTGTTATTCCTTTGAAACTAGGCTTTTGTGGCCAAAGCAGTGATATTTATGTGCAGTCGTTTTTCTTTCTTATTTCATGTAATTAGAAATGTACAAATCCATCTGTCGTCCAATTGGAAATAAGTAGATGACAAATTATCACTGATTTGGTCACAAAGGCAAAGTTTGAAGGGGTTAATTGATATTTTCTATACTTTTTCGACGTAATCAACCAGAAAATAACACTTATTACCCAGGAAGAAAGAAAACATGAAAGATGTTGTGCAAATATAATCAGAGATAAGCAATATCAGATTTTAGTTATTAAAGTCTGTATGGGTGCTGTGACAGGTTACTACCACCTGACCTCCGGGCTGACCCCCTCTTCGTTGAATAGAATAAAGCACCATTAAGTCACGTAGAATAACTCACTAGTTGACCTTTTAGTGTCGTATACATTTTACTTTAAAAACCTTCCTCTAGGTCCATTGAGTATACCTGCCAAATTTGGATGGGCGAATCAGACTTTTGGTATTATATAGAGATGGATGAGAATTAGATCACCATTATGTGATCCACAATATTTTTGTGGAAGGAGAGACTTGTGAATTTTTGCACACATTTACAGCCAACTTGGAGCCTATTGGAGCCATTTTAGGGACAGAGTGAAGTCAAAAGTAGAAAAAGAAGTGGTTCAACTGAAAATCAACCACTGTAAATAATACAATAGATATCGTTATATTATGTCTAAAGTACTTACTATGTATGTAATATATATGCAAAAGTACGGCGATATCATGCAAAAACTCGTGTAAACTCAAGCCATTTTCTGTACACACAATCGGGCCATTTAGTGCAATCAATTAAACCATATAGTCCAACCAATCATATCATTTGTCTTCACCCGATTGAACCATTATTTCGCTTCCGGGTTTCCTCTCATCCGCATCCATAGGCTTACTCGGCCTAATGGTTAATCCACCACTGGATGAGTGAGTGTTTTATGGAAAATTTACATTTTTAAAATGCTGGTCCATTTATGTTTTTGTCACCTTCTTTACCTAGAAATTCTCGAAGCATTACGCTCTCCAAGCTTTGTTATTAACGCAAGAGACGATGAGTTGGTGTCAAAAGTTGAAACGTAAAACGTGATGACTTCGTTTCATCTTCGTTTCGTTTCTGTCTCAGGTGTTGAAGTGTGGCATTTTGTCAATGGGGAACCGAACTCATCATATGAACCACCTGGACACTCTTTCTGTGCCCGACGGTGGTAATTCGTCTTCCACAATATGTCGATGTCTCTTCTAGGCAAATATACATCTAACGTTCTTTCTTCCTTCCTTTAATCTGTCTTTCTTTCTTTTTTCCCGTCTTTTCTTTCTTTCTTTCTTCTTTTTCCCCCTATTTTTCCCCCTTTCTTCCTTCCTTTCTTTCTTTCTCCCTTTCATTCTTTCTTCCCTTTCCTTTCTCTCTCTCTCTTTCTTCCCTGTCCTTTCTCTCTCCCTTTCTTCCCTGTACTTTTTTTTCTGTCTTCCTCTGTCATTTCTCCCTTTCTTTCTAATATTTACACAAGTTTCCCCGATATCCGAAAGCAGAGCGTTCCTTCAAAAATCTTTTGTAAGCGTAGAGCAGAGGAAAATTTTGATCGATCTACAGAAAGAAAATTTTTTTAGCGTCCCCAGACCCCCAAAATGGTGATGGTGGTATGTTAGATCAAGTCATCAGAGATTAGGGTAGTGAGAGGTCCAGGAGACTGTGATGGAGAGAACTTGCACGCTGCCTCTATAACGACTCACTGCAAAACAAATGCGGAATGCTATTTTCGCTTTCTGCCCTTTTCTTCGTAAAAGCGAAAAAGTGGCGAAATTCCGGAAAGTGGAAGGAAACTATATTCATTTGTAAATAGAGATGTCGACGAGACACGAGAAAAATTCGTATCATCTATTTATTCCTCCAAATATTCTGATGTCAGGTTTTATTTCTTTAGCAAATTATATCTTCCGCATCCTAAAAGGATGTATGCACATCATCATCATCATCATCATCAGTCTTTTAGCGTCCGTCGTTGGACATAAGCCATCCTTAAGAGACGCCAGACCTCTCCATCTTGAGCATCGCGGAGCTTGTATTTTCTGAACTTGTCCATTTCGTCATGCCATTCTATGTTTTGCTGGCCACAGTTTCACATATCATCTTTAGGGATCCACGTTGTGTCGAGATGTCTAGTGGATGTCGGGCGTTCTGGCAACATGACCAAGTCATCGCCATTGAGTTTCCAATTGGACTTTTTGATATCTGTTCTCTTCTTTACTAGACTGTGATGTCTTGCGATCTCTCCATGTGATACTGAGTATGATCCTCTCCAGTGCACATTGCATGGTGTAGTTTGAAAGCCAATCTTTTGGCTAGGTTCCATGTTTCAGCTCCATAGGTGACTATCAGGCGGATGCATTGGTTTTATACTCTGAAGACCCTAGATGTTATTAATCAATTCGACAAAATAAGCCCCTTTTTCAAAAATTCAAAAAAAATTTAGAAGGGGTCTGAAGACAAAACGGGATAGCCAGGAGCACAGAAATACACAAACACGTGAACACATCAACAAAAGTACTTATGAAAAGGGATAGAGCCTTTTGTTACATTTGATGGCGATGGTTGTTTAATGTTTGAGAATTGTGCAAATATATTTACATTACAATTTCGGAATATAAAGCCTCATAGAGACTCTGGAACAGGAAAGTAATTGAAAATAATGAAGAATCTACATTTGTATGGAAACTCCTGACGCATTGCTGTCTGTTCACAACCAATACTTGTTATTGGAGTGAAATCCACTAATATTATAATACTGGATAAAACTAAATGAAGAAACAGGTCTGGTCAGTCACGGAATAGAAACCGTCATATGACCAACAATTTTGGCAACGTGGGGGTAATCAATTAGTAAGATGAAAAGAAGGGGGATCAATACATGAGATATTTCGCTTACTTTTTTGAGCTGTGATCACTGAAAAGGTCAGAATTTTTCAGAAAGGGATCATTTTAGCAAAAAATGACATTGTAAACTGAGCCCCTTCTCAAAAAACTATTTATGAGGTATTTAGAAAAAAACAAAAGTGTTGGAAGGCTGCTCGATTTGCCACTAAGTAAAATCGGTGGTCTTTACGGTCATCTTGGACCAACAATGCTTAAATCTTGCGCTGGTATTTCTTTCAGATGATCTGAGGTAAAAGATCTATTTTTTAAAGATAGTTTCAAGTAATTTTTAGATAATTAGTTCTGGTGCACAAACAGGTATTGGTGATTGATTTATGCGAGGTACGGATATTAATATGATTTTCACTTATGATATCAAGCTGAGACTCTCATAAATTAAAAAAGATATATTCATAAGTATATTTTAGGATGATAAACTTCGCAAATGTAACAGGTTCCATGTTCAACGTACCCTGGATGATGATATATAAGTGTACCTTGTACATTGTATACTCATATAGATACATTTCTGATTTTTGGATAGAATTGCATACTTTATGAATATTAGAAGTTGATAATTTTTTGTCTATGTAACTAAAAAAACCCAAACTTCTAATTAAACATTGAATTAAGAGAAATCAATACATTTGATTAAGAAATTCAGAATCTTTGTTCAATTTTCGATACTTATAATTAACATGACGATGATTGATAAAATTGAAGTATCCAACCATCAACTGTGAAAGGTACTTAGAAATAATAGTCATCCATTGCTAAAACCCTTGTCCATTGCAAGATGAAAGCTCTTGTCCATTGTGAGAAAATAGATTGTAAAATAATCCATTGCAAGACAAAAGTCCTGACGAATAGTTGAAAATGAGTTACTACCTATTATAATAAAACGGAAAATAGCATTTTATTCCACCGTGTAATTTTGGTATACTAAACTCGAGTGATTATATATATATATATATATATATATATATATATATATATATATATATATATATATATATATATATATATATATATGCATACATTTATGGATATATATATATGTATTTATATATGAAAAAAGAGTAATGATTGCTTATGAAGTATTGTTTTTAATACTGGAGTATTTCACAGACAATTAGACTTGAAAAATCACTACTGGGTCAAAGTAAAAATAGTCAAAAATTTAAATATGGTCAAACTAAAAAGTTAATGGCTGATTTGTCAAATTTGGCCAGAAAATGGCCAGAATGGCAACTCTTTTCAGATATGGTGAATGTTTGGTTTCTGCAGCAGCTTTCTCGTCGCTTGCGAGATGTGGTAACAGGAGGCATTTCGGATTTTGATTCAATTATCATTGTCTCATTCCCGAGTAACACACACAAAAACACACGCACATAGACACACAGACAGACACACACATGCACACAGACACACATTCATGCATACACAGAGACACTTCGTTTACACACAGACATGAAACATACACACGCACAGACACTTCGTTCACGCACAGAAACTCACAACATACGCGCACACACACACACACACACATGCAACACACAAACACAGACACACACACACACTCACATGCAAACACATAAATGCAGGCACAGGCACGTGCACATATACTCATACATACACGTATACGAGTACACACACATACACGTATATAAATGATACAAATGCATGCATACAAATACAAGCATACACACAAACTTAAACATACACACATGCACACATATAGAAATACACACACACAGAGGAACACAGACGCACACAGCACACACACACAGACACAACACACACACACAAACTCATACAGACTCAGAGAGACACACACACATGGGCACAGAGATACACACAATTCAAACAAACAAGAGGGCACAAGTACACGCACACACACTCTTACACACACAAAAACGCACACACAAAATACACACACGTACACATGTGTTCACTTGCACACATACATTCACTCGCACTAATGTACTGAAGATGAAGAACCGCGCGAAAAAAAAAAAAAAGAAAAAAAAATGCTTAGGAAACCAGCATCGTTCGTTGAAAAATCCTCGCCGTTGGAAGAATCAAACTTGTGTAGCACCTGAGCCGAGAAAAAAGCTGCAAAAATTATTCCTTTATTTTCTGCTTTGTTGAGTTAAAAAGTAAAACTGCACTCTTAATTCCATATAGCCAGTTTCTATCTGTTTTCTCTTCTTCTTACTCATCTACACAGTTGTGTAATTTAGTTGAGATTCTAATAGGATTTCTCAATGCGAAGCACAGAGCACAGATGAGGCTCTACACTATCGAATAAGAATTGATAAAACATGATAAAACACAAAGTGGGCTGTTTTCCAAGGTTTTAGTATTGGAATGCATTTTCTTAAAAAAGCAAACATGTCTAGTAGATCATTCGATAGAGACCGTCACGCGGCCAACGTGGGTTTAAGCGTAAGACGTGTTAGGGGTGATCAATAAAAAATCAATAAGAGAGGTGACCAGTGAATAAGTGACTTTATCTCTTGTTTAGTTGGGCGGTGATCATGGTGATACCTGTAGAAACGACGGTCTTGGTTGACGGTTTTTCAATTAGTTTAATTGGTCCAAGAAACAAATTTCATGAAGACATATTTTCCCTATACTTACCCTCATCTTGATTCTTCAAGTGGTTTCGACACAGCTCAAAAGCCATTGAGTCAAAATTAATACAATGGTTTACAACTCTCCATCTAAAAATGGAAATAGAATCTAAAGACCGATGTCACAAAATTTATTTGTTTATTTGTTTCAGCGCAGATGATCATGCTGAATCAAACTGGTTTAGAAAATAAACGAGAAGAACTGACGTGATATAAAGCTGCACCTAATCGGTTGATAGTTCAGTACCATAACCATTACGCCATGCGTCAAATGTCATTCTAATCGCTAGGATGTCATTAGTCAGCACGACTCATCAACTCTTCCTTTGTTCCTCTCCTCAAGCGATCATGATGATCAGTTATTTAGTGTTCGTCGTTGGACATCTGAGTGCCAAACCTGAACAACGAACGAACAACTGTAAAATGCAATGATATTTTTTGTTTTCCCAAGAATAAGAGAATTTTTTAATTTTAAAATCTAGCTCCTACTGTTCAAAGCGATTTCAAAGAAGCGATGCTATTCTAACTAAAATTTAATACAAAAATATGAGTGGCCAATTCAAGCAATTACACGCACACACACGTATATTCTGTACAAAAAAAAACACTAAAAATTACAGAAATCACATTAACAGATATTGAAAAATAATTGACTGAAATGACATTTTGAAAAAAAATTAGAAAAAATATACATGACATTTGAAGCTGTAAATCTTTCTAGACTATATATATATATATATATATATATATATATATATATATATATATATATATAAACAAATGTATAGATATATCTAGATGTACGAAACAAAACAAAACAAAACAAAACCGGTCAAGAATCAAATAATGCCGAATGGCAAAACAATTATAGACAAATCTGTGTTTCTCAGTATTATAGTTGTTTGTAAATGAAAGCCTTGACTAAAACCATGAAAATTTCATTTTCCTCAAAACTGGCAAAACCCTAGAATGTCGATCTTAACTGAAAGATATTCACATCCTTATAAATAAATACACTTATGCAAAAATATATATTTTTCTGTACATAACAGAAATAATCCCATCATTCCTGACTGGTATTATGCTGGATATAAAATAATTTCACCAAGAATAGTTGGGAAAAAAGAACAAACCTGAGAGTCAGACTCTAGATTTGCTTGTTATTTTCCTGTGTGAAGATCAAGTTAATGTAGTGTAGCCAATTTGTTTTTCAAGTCTACATTTAAAACAGTCAAAACATCTCAAAACACCTGGAAAAATCTAGATTCTCCATATATATATTTATATATATATATAATCTGGGAAATATATTAATTATCAATAATAAATCAAATATTTATTATATTCATAATTCTATTAAAATATCACTCAATTCATTTATCACCGCTGCCCACAACAAACCAGTTTAAACACTGTTTCTGGGTTTGGGTTATTCATGTGTTCAGATATCTGTATGTATGTATCTATGTTGATGAAAGTGACAATTGGAAGATGAAGAGAAAAACTTGAGAGAAAACAGATGTTACATCTTGGAAGAAAATACTGGTTGAAAATGAATAATGGTTAACAATGCTTTTATCAATCAGGAAATATATTAGGATAAAATAACTACAACTGCAACTAGTGTACGTAAAGACAATAACAGATATGAGGCACCAAAAGTTCCCTAGAAGACGGAGAGTGAGTTTAGGAATTGGGTTTGATCTTCTGTCAGCCGCAATAGCTCTTGTGACTCACCCGGTAGAGCACTGCTCTGCATAGGCAGCTTCCCGGACTGAAAGGGTTATTAATCGTTATTTTTTATCCGTGCAGTTCACACACCGTATACCGACGACCTGAGTGAATTGCGATAAAGAGCATCTGGAAAATTCAAGACGAGAGGAAATACTAGTCGAAAATACTAGTCGAAAATACTAGTTGAAAACTAAAAAAGTACTCAGAGAGCACATACATCTGTCAACGCCATTGTAAGGCGAGTATTGGTGCATGGATCTGCCCCCAAATTTAACCAGTTCTTCATAGTCTATTGTCCACCGTTCTACAAAATCTGATTGAAATTCACTGCAAACTTTTGGAGATATCTTGCGGACAGGAAAATAATTTGGTAACATTATGCGGTTTTGACAGATAAGTGTGACTTAAGGGTGCAACTATGCTTGGGTCCGCTCCAAAATTGAATCAGTTCTCCCGGAGCCTATCGTCCAGCCTCAGAATATGATAGAAATTCATTGAAAACTTTTAGAGATATCGTTTGGACAGTCATGAGCTTATAATCGGATGTAATTGAAAATAAAAAAAGAACAAAAATATCTCTCAATAAAAAAAATTCCCGGATCCACCCCCAAATTTTACAACTTCTTTCTTGTCCCATTGTCCAACCTTCCACAAAATTTCAGACGAACAGACACGACCGAATACATATATACCTCTATTCAACGTTATTGACAGAGGTAAATCAGTAATGGTCGACAATGCTTTCAGTTGATAAAAAATAAATTTGGATTTTAACAATTTCATACAAGTAAAAGATACGTAGATTTTGGTCTCATTCGAGTTTGCAACAAAAAAGTATCTCAAGAAATAGTTACCTGAATTCTATTATCATCCGTCGTTGGACATAGACCTTCCCAAAGATTCGCCACACGTCCCTATCGTGGGTGTCGCAGAGCCAATACTTTCTGAATTTGTCCAGTTTATCTCTCCATCATGTATTCTGCCAGCCTCGGTTGCGCATGCGATCACTGGGGATCCATCTTGTGAGTCGATATGTCCATTGTTGTAAACATTTTCGTTGTAAGAGTATCAAACATATATATATATATATATATATATATATATATATATATATATATATATATATATATATATATCCTATGCTAATATCTTCATGGGTAAATTTGAAGAAACCTACATTTACCCAGAGATATATAATGACTGCATCTTTTATGGTAGATACATAGACGACATTTTTTTTCATATATACAGGCGAAAAAACCAAACTAGATAATTTCTTTATACATCTAAACTCGGCACATGACTCTATTAAGTTTGACTTCACAACATCCACTGACTCCATAGCCTTCTTAGACACACGCATATATATAGATGACAACAGAAACCTCCATACCACCCTCTACACTAAATCCACGGACACCCACAATTACCTCCACTCCAAATCAGCCCATCCCCAACACTTAAAAAGAAGTCTACCATTTTCACAAGCTCTTAGAATTAGAAGAATCTGCTCTACTAATAGTGAACTTAACAGACACAAACATAACCTAATACAATACTTCACCCAACGAGGTTATCCGCTAGATGACACAAAAAAACAAATAAAAAAAGCGACTGGAATACATAGAGATGAAACCCTTTTACTGTCCCACAATAACAAACCCAATCGCATACCCCTTATAACAACCTTCAACAACACACTCCCACCCTTAGCACACATCATCAATAATAGATGGAACATTCTCATGATCAAAACAGATCTAAAAGAAACATTCACAGACCCATGTATTATCTCCTACCGCAGACCCCAAAACATCAGAGACATGATCAGTAGCAATAATATCGTTAACAATAAAGTCGTACACAAAAATACACCTAGAACAATTAAATTCTGCACACCTTGCAACATAAGAAACAGTCTATGTTGCAACCACCTCAAGTACACCAACACATCCACAAGCACTACCACAAAAGAGAGTTACCACATATATCACAATAGCAACTGCCGTAGTAAGAACATTATATACCTTCTAGAGTGCAATAGATGTAAGTTACAGTACATAGGCAAGTCCGAGTGGCAATTTAATATTAGACTCAACAATTATAGACATTTGATTAAGTCAAAAAAAAATTGTAGCCCACTTCCCGTAGAACTACACTTTCGCACACCTGACCACAATTTTGCCACTGACGCTAGCATCACCATCATAGAAAAAATAGAAAAAACTACTCCAATTGACATAACTAAAGTTCTAGAAAAACACGAAGACATGTGGATCAACAAACTTAAAACCCTATATCCTAATGGATTAAATACTAAACTGAACAACCCTCACCACACAGAACACTAATACACACAACTCCTATCATTAATATCCTCACACCCACATCTTAGACACATTCAATAATGGAAGCTTCTAAGTCACCCAGACCCATTGGAAAAACTTCACCTTAGCCTGTTATAAACCCTGTCCAAATCATAGCCTAAACATTTTCAGTATCTTTTAAGGTTGATACCTATGTAGCTCCTTGACACCACCCTTCCTTCTACACTACCCCAAACATACCAAAAAATCCAACTCCACATCACTTCCCTCTACCTTGACACACTCTGCCCTCCCCAAGACCAACTGCTGCTGCTTTACCAAAGTCCTGATACCTGCTGGTCATTCTTCCATTCAGCTGGAGGCCTCTAGTAGCCCTGACAACAAAACTTATCCACAATGCATAGCCCCTGGCAGTGGACTCTGGTTCCACATGGTACATTTTAATACACACTCACACAGCACACACCACTGACGATGGGAAGAATCCCGAAACATGTATGGACTATTGACATATAAGGATTAATAAACCTTACCACCAAAAACTTCACTCCCGAGTCTGTCTCACTCTCTAAAGTACACATTATATATATATATATATATATATATATATATATATATATATATATATATATATATATATATATATATATATATATATATATATATATATATATATATATATATATATATATATATATATATATATCATAAAGGGATGGATATATAATCCGACAAAATAATTGTGCGTTATTTTCATTCGAAACTCAGACCAAGTATATGTATACATATATATGTACATGTATACATCTACAAAGAAACATACACACGTATACATTCATACAAACGCTCACACACTCGAACACACTCATAGACGTTCATATACAAGTAAATATCTGTGTCTTTATTTGGATTAGGCTATATTATGATGTACGATTATATCTGATATCCAGCCATCTTACTACGATTGATGAAATTGGCGTGTGTATGTGTGTTTGCACTGCGATTACTCCGCAACTGTTCTATGTACGAAGCTGAAATTCATCAGATATATGAGTCAAAACACGAGGCAATTTAGCGTCAGGTTTGAATCCAGTGTTGCCAATTGAGGTGTTTTTTTTTTAAAAAAAAGAAATTTCAAATTTGAAAGTGACTTCCAGAATCGAAAAATTGAAAACTCTCATCTAAATTGGCAATCTCATCCAAACCAACTTGAAAACTGAAAAGAGAATTGTGTTTTGGTGAGTATTTTGGTCAACGGTTTCTAACACTTAGATATAACATATTTTCTACTCACGCAATAATTTTTTTTTCTCTACATAGCCAGATAAAACGTATTAGGGTGTTCAGGAAGTAATTACATATTTTTGTATATGGAAATCAATTGCGAATTTTCAAATCGACAATGGCTGCTTTCAAACCTTTTAAACCAAAGCTGGAATTTTCGAGCCTTCCCTGCATCAGGATACACTGCACAGATGTTTTTTATTTCCTATGTAGTTATACTACACTTTTGATATCCAAAAGCATTGGCGAATATGTTGACCTTTGATGTCTTCATCTTCCATGGGCTCAAATTTTACTCTACACTTTAAACGACACACTAATGGATAGAAGAGAGGGTGAACTAAATCCAGTGGCTGTTTCATACCATTAAACCCTGATCTTGCTTTAGCTGGTTGGCTTATAATTTATAGCAATGAAATACGTAATTACTTTCAGAACACAGAAATACGTTATTACTTTCCGAACAGTCTGATATATCTGATATTTCAATAATACTATTATAATGAACGCACTAAACCTTACTCCATCTCTGGAGATAAACATAGAACAATCGTCACATTTAATGTTCAATCAAACAGACTCGATGACATTGGCGGACATTGGGGAAAAAGGGTAAATTTTCTGGAAATTCAAGCCCTATACCAACCTCAACCAAGTAGTTCCCATAAGCTTGTACCCTTGTAATATACGGGTGTACCATCATGATTAGTACAGTAAAAGATTCCAGAATTTTCTGTGCTGTTCGAAACTGCTCTGTTCAAGGTCTTATTATAATTCTGATTATGAGATTCAAAGACCGCTTAAAAACGCCGGGGAACTCTTCAATGAATAGAATATGGAAAAAACGCTAGTTGATTTAAGGAAGAATAAAAAAAAGGTTACCAATAGCGCAAGGGAAGTAACTGATTTAACAAGTAAATTCGTTAAAATGGATTTAACTGATAATCTGTTTTTCTTTCAGCTTGTACATTGATTTGTACAACATTACCTATATCATACATCAAAAGACGCACAAATCAAAACCGTAGAATTCAAGGTATTGCTTTACTTCAAAAGTTAGGTGGCAAATAAACTCAAGAAAACAACAAATCAATTATATCCAGAAAACCGCAGATGTTTATTCTTATCGTGAATTAGGGCTATTGATGATATTACTTCTATTCTCTTTCTCTCTCATACACTCACACACACAACAACAACAACAACAATAACGCTCAGGCAATGAAAAGAGAAGACAAAAAAAGTAGACAATCTCTGAAGATGCAGACAAAACAGCAACAATAACAACTAACCGAAAACATTTATTGGTAAACGGAAGAAGAAATTGTTTTCCGTTTTCATCAACTTGTATTATGACGACACTCTCGCCGACGGCCATTTTTTTCTCTAAGCAAACAGTGTTTACGGAGAAGAGGCGAGAATTTACGAGAAAACAGCCTCTCCTTCCTCCTCCTCCTCCTCTTCCCACAACATCTGCCTCGATACAGTCGCATACCCCACTCCCCCACCCAGAGAGAGAGAGAGAGAGACAGAGAGAGAGAGAGAGAGAGAGAGAGAGAGAGAGAGAGAGAGAGAGAGAGAGAGAGAGAGAGAGAGAGATGTTTTAAAACAGCAAAGTCTCTGATGGTCTTTCGATTGGGTGAAATTGTTTTTTAATTTCTGATTAAATATTCATCCCCCCACCTCGAAATAATGATTGTTCCAGACACACCAGATTTTGAGCATAATTTTTAAATGGCGATAAGATTTGTTCGACTCGGGAAAATGAATCAGGAGTAGAAGAAGTTATTATCTTTTATCAATCAAGTCGGAAGAAGTATATATACACACACATATATATATATATATATATATATATATATATATATATATATATATATATATATATATATATATATATATATATATTCATTACTGTCTGTCTGCTTGTCTACCTGTCTGTATGTCCGGTCGTCTGAATCTCCACACAACATCTCCAAAAGTTCCAATGAAATCTTCTTGAAAGATTTGCCACAGGCTTTTATTTATTAAATAAAATACTTCTATGAAATCTCCTTAAACAATGTATTCTACGCTTATTCAACCTTAAAAAGTACATTCAAGTTATGAAAATTTATGGAACTTGATTATTTTATTTACAATCTTGTCAGTAAAGAGGAACATTTACCAGGTACATTTTATTTATTTATTTTTCCTCAATTTTTCTATATATATCAGTTGATAACTTCCCCGACTGCCCAATTGATTTAATTTCTACCCCATAGGATCTAAATTGATTGAAATCACTATCAAAATTATTTATATTTATGCTATGTTTTACGTGAGATGGTAAACTATTCCAGTATTTCAAAATTCTGTGGGAGAAAAAAAAAATCAATCAGTTTTTACGACTTGGTATTTTGTAATAGACATCGCTCGTAAATTTTCCGTCTTATCTGACTCATTAAAAATTAGAACTCTGTAATTTGTAAAACCATTCAATTTCTTGAAAGTTCTAATTGTCTACCCTTTCTCTTCTCAGACATAGTGGATATGCTTAATTTTTTTATTCTATCCTCATAGGAACTCAGGATAAATTGGTGGAACGTCAAAATAAACTAAAGATATCTCATTTGTAGATGACTTGGTCTTCTGAATAGTCTTTTCACTCTAATAATCATTCTATAAACCTATGTAGACTATATAAGAACTCATCTTACGCACAGGATTTTCAGCTTGATGTGTATTTTATACCGTTGAACATAAAGATAAAAATTCGGTAACCTGACGACTAACAAGTGAGGGTTCAGTTTTGCCTGATACTTACATTGTTAACCCCTCACTCACTAAAGATTCCTTTCAAATTTTCGAGAAAAAAAAAAATGCACCAGAGTCCCTTTAGTAACCACAAAAAATTGTTGGTCATAGAAGTAGTCGTCCTTGAGTTATTCGATGACAGATAGACGAACAAAAAGACATTTGGTGAATCATAGTTTGATTAGTTCACCTGTGCCGTTATATTTGACGGTTTATATGGAATAGAAGGATAAACATTGTATTTTATATACATGGATGTATAAGAACAAGATTATATTTTGCTGTGTCAGTTACGCACCTTAGCCTGATAGAAAACATCTGCACATTGCTAATTATTATTTGTGTTAATGTGGATGGAAGACTTTGTCAAAAATGCTGAAAACTTTTGCATCAACCTCATGCATGCACATATTGTTTTTCAAAAAAGGGTGTACCAGCACCAGCTGACCTTTTACCCTGAAACCACCCCAACCCGCACATGTTTTACAAGCACATATTAATTTACCGAAAAGACTTGAAACGGGTGATTTGTCTTCTTTTCTTGAATGGTTATTTCATTATGAAATTACAATCAAATGAGTATTGGATTCATTCACCCGCATTTTCACGGTCATCTTTTTAAATACCACAAAGTCATGTCCTCGTCTGTCTTGGGTCCTTATCAAAATAATAGAACCCTTATTGCAGATTGAGAGCCTTACGGTGTGCATAGAAATGGGGTAATAATAATAATAATAATAATAATAATAATAATAATAATAATAATAATAACAACAGCAACAACAATAATAATAATAATGATAATAATAATAATAACAACAACAACAACAGCAACAACAATACTACTACTACTACTACTACAACTACTACTACTACTACTAATAATAATAATAACAAACACAAGCAGTTCATGAAGAAAATTAGAAAACACTCAGAGAGCGCATATCTCCACCGACGCCATTGTCTGGGAAGTAATTGTGCATTGGTCCGCTCCCAAATGTTATCACTTCTTTGTCCATCCTTCCGCTAAATGTCATTGAGAACGTTTAGAGATATCGTGTGAGGAGACATGAACTTTTGGCGATTTTATGTCGCATGGACATATAGCTACAACATATTGGAGGTAATTGTATATGGATCCGTCCCTGAATCGAATCATTTCTTTCGTAACCTATCTTATTGAAATTCATTGAGAAATCTTGGAGTTATATTGTGGATAGACGGATGCAAAGAAAGACTGACAGAAAGACAGACGGAAAGAAAAACAGACAGACAGACAGATAGACTTCGTTGGCCGAACGAAGTAAGAAAATAATTGCTTTCATTCGTTTATGGGATGGAAGTGCTGGTGACCAAGTGGTTAGCAGGATGTAAAATAGTATCGGCGAACCGAGTTCAAACTCCAGGAAGGACTTGCGTCCACTTCGCACTAATGTCATAAGGAAAGGCATGAAACCATTTCATCTCCAACCATGGGTTGAATAGTGGATGAAGTGAGTGACACCATTACGCATGCTTGTCTTATAGTCAATTACTAGAGCCTTGGCAGAAACGGCTGAAGCCGTAACCAGCGTAAGGTCACTACTTGACCTTTTTCTTGCATATCTATGATTGAACTGATCAGTCAAAAAAGGATTTCTATCTTTTACTTCTCAAATTTTGATTCGTTTAGTTAACCAAGATCAAAATCCTTTCACCCTTACGAGTACAGAGAAAGCCGTTTATTGTGATCACTTTGACACAGGGAAGTTTTTGATTACAATAACCGACTGATAACATTGAGAAAAGGTTGTGTAAATTTGAACAATTTACGCCAATTGTTACAAATTCACTCGCAACATGACGGTGTTATTTCTGTATGGACCGGTGCTAGAAAACCTAACACCATTTTATTTGCTGATTTATTTTTGACAGCTCATGTGTCATATTTTCTAATTTTTCCAAGTCTCAACTCAACTCAAGCTGATTCAATGTGTAATCAGACATAAAATCGTGAACGTTTCTATGGCAAAATCTCCATTGTTATGTCACAACAAACGATCTCATATTTTCACAACTTTTTAAATGTTTTATTGGCAATTTTATTCTATTTCTTATGGACCAATCCCTCATGTTATGTTAATCTTATAAACCGGTTTCGTTCAACATGACAGAAGAGGCGAACAATGAAGAGCTTATTCCCTCCAACCTTAATTGAATGAGGATTGTTCTTGTTCTTGTTGCAGGGCGGGGAGGAACAAAATCACCCCTAACTTGGGTTAGAGTTTAGCAATTACAGTTTTATATTATTATCCGCCGAGATTCGTTTAATTGATATGTCGGCTCTGGTTTGATTTTTAGTCTTGAACACGTATATTTCTGGAATCTTATCTTCTATAGGAAAAGATTTTTTTTTGTAGTTGGTTATATTTAGATCTAAAAAGTTTCGAGAGGACAAAAACTACTCACAAATTTTACCTACACAAGCTTTTAATTTATGTAAATAGAAAATCAAATAAAATAAGTCTGGTTAATCACTCAGTCGAAACTGTCGCGTGACAACATTTTTGGTTAGCTTACCTTGTTAGGGGAGATCAATAAAAAAAAACTGGGAAAAGGAATGAATTTGCGTAAAAAAAGGGTAAATTCTGCCAGGCACAAAATAAGGGTACTAATTCAGCATAAAATTACATTGTAACCACCCACATGACCAGCTACTGCCAATTGAGTTTCCCAATAGAAGAACGAAGTCTGAGACGGACACAAAAACCGATCGAAGTCTGCGACTATCATCAAATCAGATATATATATATATATATATATATATATATATATATATATATATATAAGGTGTTTTTTTTCTTAAAGACAAAAACACGTTTTTTTCCTCGCATAAAGTATAAATGTTTACATTTTCAGTCCTCTAGCTCCATTGGAACAGCCTGTACGCGTGATACATAAGTCTACCAGCCAGCCAGCCAGCCGATTTAAAAATTGAGGAAACTTATGTTGACAGTTTTGGTGACAAATAAAGCAAATAGATTAATAATGTAATAATGATTTTGATCAAAATAATATCAGAAAAATTCTATAAAAAAAAGGAAAAGAAAACAGGAAATTATCACTGACCCATATCGTTGTTATACTGTTCGAATTCGCATTAAATCGGAGTGCGTAAAATCAGGCTATTACAGTATCATTTTCTATTGGGGAGTAGGGGACCCTGATCTTACGTTGCGGTCAAATTGTCGTCACTAGAAACACATTTTCTCAATTCCCGCCACGATACCAATTAGCCTTGATGACGTCACGTATATTGTTGTCCAAATCGAGGCCATATGGCGACCATCTTTGTCTTTTCATATTTTTTTTTCTTTTCTGTTTCCCCCGACGGTTGCTGCTCTTTTTGGTCCTGGGGTTCCATCCACCGGACCATCAGAAGTTGGAAAGGAAAAGCTGTTTAGTGGGGAACAGAATGCAAAAGGATTTAAGACAGCCTCCCCTACCCCTGTGGGGAAATTACACCATGGATTTATTTTATGCGGGATCAGTTTTTTCTTTCTTTTCGATTTCACCAACTTCATTCTTTTTCTTATTCGTTCCTCCTGCTTTTCCTCTTTAGTTCATTTTCGTTTTTGTTATTTATATCTATTATTGTTTTCAAATGTATCCACACTTCTCTATTAGACGCTTTTTGTCGGTCGGACTCAGTTACGTAAGATAACAGAAGGGGAAGGTGTGTGTATTTTATTTACCAGCTACTTTTATGTCACAAGAGATGTGATGTCATGAAAAGGTGTTACGTGAATAAAAGATGACGTACCGAGAGTTTGTATTCTTACAGAATGGCTAAGTATTGTTTGTTATTGATAGCTGGAAATTTATGCAAAAATGACTAAAATTGGCTGAACATTTCCAATTTCCAGCTAACTTTATGGCTAAAAATGTATAAACTCATTTAAAGCCTACTTATCAAATAAAATAACCACACACAAAGACTCCAGAACAAATTATTGATAAGAATTGTACACTTTGATTTAAACATACTATTTTTTTGCCACATTTTCGAGTGAACCGTCCTCGCTTTCCCTCTTCTCTTCTTCCTGCAACTATTACCACAACTGGTAACGCTACTAGTACTTCATTTAGAATCACTTTGAAATCGGAAATCACAGATATGACCGTGAGGATGGTTAACACATTATTGAACTTATGATTCCTGTTATTATAGATTTACTTTTGCCAAAGACGTTCGAAGAGGTACACACACACAGACACAGACACTGACACACACGCACACACACACACACATACACACACACACAAATATATATTGCTATGTATGTATCACGCGCACAGGCTGAAAATCTAAATATTAACTTATTTCTTTTGAAATTTTCTGCTTCCCTCCAAACTTTTATGCTAGAGTGGCTCCCTTATTTTGTATCTGAAACATTCACGCTCGTTTTTTTTTCACAAATTTAGACTCTTTTAGTGATCACTGCCCAACAAAAGGCGAATGAAGTTTGAGCAACTATTTTCCCAATTTAAAAATAAAATCATGCCGTCAAAAGACGTTGGTTGCAGGCCAGTTTCCTTTGAGGGACCAACTAAACTTGTTTATTACCTATTGTCTTTTTTTTTTTTACTCTTCTGCCTCTTTTTCTGCTTTTACAGAACATGTTTCACAGTATCTGCTAATGATTCGACACGAAACTAATTCCATAGATAACAACTTTTGTTTGGGCGATCTAAAGTCTTCTTCCCATCTCTGATGTATACACAGCGTTTCAGCCGATTCGTTCTACGACCTTCTTCGGGTTTAAAATGTTATATCCACAAGGAAAGAGACTGATCGGCAACCGTTTTATTTTTTGTTTTTTTTTTTGCTTTGTACAGCTGGGATAAGAGACTGATAGGAGAGACTTTCTTTCCGTGCAGATATTACACGGAGAAGGCAGTAGAATGAATCAGCCGGAACACCGAGTCTTCCTCGAAGATGGAAAGAAGTTGTTAAGATGGCCCGTATGAAAGTTGGTTGGTTAATGACTTTTCTATTATCGTATACGATACAGAAAATAATTCTGATTGTGATTAAAAAGAAAAACAACAAAAATTGCTGGTTGCTTATTTTCTTGTCTCTCTTCTTCCTTTTCTTTTCTTTTTGTCATTAAACAATTGCACTGCACCAAATCCCCTTAATCAAATACAGTTGACTGTTTTAACTTTCAAATACCCTCGACCTGGGTGAAAAGGTCTGATCTAGGGGCGGTTGGAGGCCCCATTTGCCCCACCCCAGTGGACACCCTTGCTTGTAAGTATACACTACCTGTATATGTATATACCCATTTCGAGCATTTTTTTAATTAGCCATTTTGAATACCGGTGTTCAGATAACTTTTTTTTTCGATTATTTTTCCGCAGGGTTAGTAGGTAGATTAAGAATTAGGGTTGATAGGTTTGGAGTTGACGTTTTGGAACGAATGATTAATTAATAGTCTCATGTTGGTAACTTAACATAACACTAACCTTAACTCTACCCCTAATCCTAACTCTAATACTAAACACTAACCCTAAATCATATCCTTTCTAGTTAAATTTGACAAAGTAGTTTCAAATGTTAATTGTTTTCTGCTTTCATTTCTTCCGTAAAAAGTCTCACACATTTTGCCACCTTTAGCCATTAAAATATCGCCAATTTAGAAATGAGTACCGTAATAATCTAACAGGAATAGCAGTTTATAATGTACAGAGTCTCTCTCGATTACCTCCCCGGCAGAAGATCGGCGTTATTGCTCAATCTTACCTATTCCAAATAATTACCTGAAATTGGGTCTACATTTCCCATCTGGCCTGGGCCTAATACCAGCTCAGTCTGGCTCTGAATTTGATCCCTAAAGCCTCAATATATCTTTCCCAGACGTCGACATTCATTCTAAAACCGCACAATCCCCGGAAGGCATAAGTGCCAACTCAAATTTTTTTTTCTACTCCAGCTGAAAGTGCTTAAAATAGCTAAAATTGGCTACATATTGTTCACTTTCGGCTAACCTAACGACTAAAAAGCGAAGGTTTCGATCAAAATTCGGTTTATCGATCTTTTATTAAGAAAAAAATATTTTTCCCATAAAGTTTGATTTACTTTCACTGGCCCTGACTTTCATTTCTTCAATTTCACGTTTTTTTTTAAGAAAATGTAACGCGAAAATATGGAAAGCAAAATTTCCTCTCAAGTGAATAACCCTTACTTTGAATTTTCAGGCTAAAACTGCTTTAAAAATCACTAAAATCGGATAACTTTGTGCAACTTTATGGCTAAAAATATTGAATATTTAAGTTGTAAGTTGGCAAGAAAATAAAATTGAATAGGCTAATTATCTTCGAAAAAATGGCCGAATTTCTGTCTACCCTCTATCGCAGACTTTTATTGGCTAAATAGGACAAAAATTGGCTAGATCCTGCCAAAAATTAGCTGATTTGGCATCCCTGCTGGAAGGTCTAATAAACTGTCTCCAACTCACGATTGTTTGTTGGCAAATGTGAAGTCACGCGTGAGTCTCGCCGATGACGACAGATGGCATCTCAAACTGTGAAGGAGTTTATAACGCTTCCACCTATTCCACTGGGTCACCTAGCCAGGGTAAGGATGGGGGAGAACTACGAGGTGTGTGTCCCACGCCGATGTAAGGGATGGTATGGACTACGAGGTGTGGGTCCTGCGCCGGGTAGGAGGATATGGACTACGAGAAGTGGGTCCCATGCCGGGTAGGGGCGTCGTCGACTACGAGGTGTTGGCTAATAATTGTCAAATTGCTGACAATCATAAGGGTGATGACGCTATTGCCACCGCTACTCTCATTGTCACTATGTCAGCCGGATCCTATAAACATCCTCATTCTAATTGTTTTTAATGTTCTTTTTCTCTTGATGCATTTGCTGATATGGTTTAGTGGCAGAGTGGAGGACAAAAGGATTTTGTATGAGTGCATGGTTAGTGAGGCTCGTTGTCATTTACTGGGGAGGAGGGAACGTCTGATAGTAAGAGAGTAAAAACATCTATCCATCTGAATCTGTTCATATCTATCTGTTTATCCATCTGAAACGTTTTCAAATCTATCTATCTATCTATCTATCTATCTCAATCTATTAATTTCTATCTATCAATCTATGTCAATCTTTTGATATCTATCTGAATCTTGGTTATATCTATCTATCTATCTATCTATCTATCTATCTATCTCTTCATTTCTATCTGAATTTCAGTTATCTATCTATCTATCTATCTATCTATCTATCTATCATTTGAATAAACTAATGAAACATCTGTAAGTTTTTCGCCCACCGTCTTATTAGAAAGGCAACGAACCGGTCTTATTTTGCCTTTCATCTTCCCCGTGGCCTGAGCCTTTCAGCTACTCTGTGGCTCCTGCCTTCGGAAATTTCGCCAAGGCAGATAGCATTTCAGCATGAGACGATATTTCAAACGGCCTGCCCTTGAGAAGAAAACAATTCCGTACAGTATCATAATCTTTCAGTGAGAAGAACAAAAATCTTTTCTCAACCCGACGACAGTGGTTCTATAACTTTATTGTGAGAACACACCGAGAAATACATTTCACTTACGCAGCATACAAACTGTAAAAATTAATGTATCCATACCTTGCACTAATGAATCACCGTAGCCCACGAGTGTACCAGAATTGTTTATCTGAAAAAATAATTAAAAAAAAAAACAAAACAAAACAAAACATATCTAATCTAAAATTATTAAAAAGAGTAGATATTCTATCTGAAATCATCAAAAAATATACCAGCTCAAGATTTCGGTACTGTTGGTTCAAAATGGACATACAGACCCCCAAAAGCAGTTTTTTTGAAAAAAAGAAAAATTTTTTGATAATGCCCAGTTGTGTACCCATGAAAATATTCAAGGTTGTAGCTCCCAAAGATGTGACCAGAAGCGTCCGTGGACACACAAAGACTGGTTAGTCGGGTGGGCCATTTGTATGGCTAAGGTGATTCGATCAGATTTTTTTACTTATGTAGCGTACGTTCTTATCTTGAAACGCCACTAAAAAACAAGGACCATAAATTCAATGATGCGTCCACCATCTTTACGTCCATATTTCAAAAAGATTGTAGTAGTAGTAGTTGTAGTGGTAGCAGGAGGAAGAGAAACAGAAGTCTGGACCAAGTTTCATTTCGATCTAACGAAATACTGCTGAGAAAATTGATATTCAACATAATCGGGACCGAAAGACCGGAAAGTATCTTATAGAGATGCGTAAACGAATCTAAAAAAAGCCTCCAAAGACAAACACTTAATACGTCATTTATTTCTGTTAATCGATTAAATAAATGTTCTCTTATTGACATCACACATTCTCTTCTAATATCATGGCAATTCGTAAATAAACCAAATTAAGCTTTCCTTCCTCTTTCTGTTTTTACCATTTTGGCGATCGACCAGGGTTGTCAATTAAGAATGTGATTTTTCAATTTTTGATTCTGGAAATCACTTGCAATTCGGAAAAAAAAAGAAAAACTCAATTTGCAACACTGGACTTTAAATCATGAAATAAGATTTAAAAATAAAAATAAAATCTAAATATTGTAAATCCTGGACTCACAAATTCGAAAACAAAAAAAACCCAGAAAACAAAACAAAACATAAAACCCCATCTGAATTGGCTACCCTGGTTTGATTTTCACATCTATTGACTTATTTTCATTTTTCTTTCAAACAAAAAAAAAAAAGAAAGAATATTTCAGAACTCATCGAATCCTATTCCGTTTTTGGTGACTCAAATTTAAAGCAAAATGAGAATCATTAGCTAAGCAGTGCTTATTATACAGGTATGAATTTAGGAAAATTGATTTGATTACTTCAGGTAATTTCTATATATTTTGGGGCGCTGAATTAAAACACGAAAACTATTTTTTCCATCTCTTTACATTAAAGAAAAAACAAACATGTTTTTTCGGTTTTCAATCATAGGTTTTTGTTGTATCTCAACATGTAGATATCTTGTTGTATCTCAACATGTAGATATTTTATTTCAGTAACGGTGTTTGAGTTTATTACTTATGTCAAACTCTTGTTGGAGTTGTCTTTATATTGTTATATCACAGCAATGACATTCAGATGAAGACTAAAGAGGTCCAGACCAAAAACTCAAAGTTCTAATCTATGCTAAAATGTTAAAATGTTACTGATGATAATTTTTGAAAATTCTGTCTTCAACCTGAAATATTTCCGTTTTTCAATATATGAGTCACTTGTACAACTCTAGCCAAGATTGAGTAAGGTAAGTAACTCCCCCCCCCAATGCTGTAGAGATTTTGGGGTCCTGATAAAAGACAGGCATAACTATCTCTTGGGACCGAAATAGAGAAACAGGATTGGCACCATATTTCAAAATTGATGAACCCTCGGTTAATTGTATTGACGTAAGTGGTCGACTGCAGAAACTTGACATAGATTATTATTCTGAAATAGGAATTTCTCCATAAAGGTAATAAATATGCATCGATACCTGTTGCTCATTCTGTTCATGAAAAACATGCCAGAATTAGGCAAACGGTCTTGAGAAAATCGACTGCAATAAACACTGCTCATATGAGGGGACCAGAAAATTCTGCGTATCTTACTGGATTAGCAGTTAGGATCTACCAGATTCCCATATTTTCTCTATGAGAATGATAGCAGAGCCAAGGATTTAGTTTTGGGTTCACAAGGAATGGTCATATAAGAAAAGAAATCATCTGCTCGGTACCAAAAACGTTACCAAACAAAATTTGATAGATCCATATAAACTGCTGCTGCTGCTTAGTATTAGTCTTGGATTAGGGAAACTGTTTGTTAAAGCCGTATCAAAAGATGGACACCGTTTTATGTATTTGTTCCTACAGCTTCCTGGTTTATCTGAAGCTAAATCGAAAGAGAGCGTATTTCGAGGACCCGATTTAAGAAAAGAATGTGGTAGACTTCATCAGGATATCAAGGAAATGAAAGGAACGCACCAGGGACTTTAGGATAACAGTATGATACTGACTATTGCTTGATGATTCATTGGGATGCACGATAAAAACTCACAAGACTAGTGAAGGTATAAGCATATATATGATCGGATGTACGGATTTGGTTTTGCTTCTTATATAGATTTTCAATTTTCTTTTTCTCAAGATATGTGATGGAAACATTCTATGTGTATTTTCATTGTGTTCATAAGAGCTGGGAAAATTACTACCCGGAATTGAAACATTATTTAATGACTTTGATTTTGCAGACCTGTGTTATTGACAATGTTTCAAAGACATACAGTACATTACTGTCTCTAGATACATTGAGTGTCAGGACCCAATGATTATAGAATTCTTTTTGTCTTCTTTCTCATAATATGTGCTTTTCATGCCAGTATTCATTATATTAAGCGGAAATCGTCACATGAGCCACAACGTCAAGCCAATCTCAACCCCCGATTCCCTTAAAAATCATCCATCAGCCAGTAACAGATAAAAGAAGACAGGTCTTGTTAGTCACTCAGTAGAAACCGTCACTTGACCAACGATTTTTGGCAGCATGTCATCTGAGGAGGGATCAATTAAAAAAATGGGAAAAATATGGAATAAGTTACTTCTCTCGCCTTTTGTTGGGCTATGATCGCTAAAAAGTCTAAATTAAAAAAAAAACCTTGAATTTAGCATAGAATTATATTGTGAATTGCAACCAACATTAAGAATCTTTTTTTGTGGGGAGGGGATTAAAAAAAAAAAGAACAAACTATTTTCATAGACATACTGAATATTCATTATTGATTTTTTTGCCTATTGGTTTAACCTGTAGGCACAATAGAAACGTACCTACATAGCCAGCCTGTCAGTCAGCCGGACCAACTTAAAGATTAAAGAAACCTACGTTGACAGTTTTGGTTGATAGTTTCTAACATATATTTTGGCTTTGGATTTTCCTCAAAGAAAAACTAAATGGGAAGAAAATGATGGTATTTCGGTTCCTTTTCTCTTCGTTCGCTAAAAGCTTGTCAGAGAAAAAGGGTCCCATCTGGTGTGTCAATTAGCCAACATTCACTAATTCCAGGTACCCAGTCCTGGGAGTGACAATTTGCTTGGAAACATACTAATTAAAAACCTCTCCGCAAGAGGATTGAACGACCACTTTCTCTTTCTGTCTTTCTCTCTTTCATTTTTTCCTTTTCTTTTTTTCTTCTTTCCCTTTTCTTTCTCTTTCGTTTTTCCTTTCTCTTTCTCCTTTTCTTTTTTTTATCTCTTTCGTATTTCTTTTTCTTTTCCATCCTTTCATTATTTTCTTTTTCTCTTTCCCCTCTCTTTCGTTCATCTCTTTCTTATCCATTGTTTTATTCTTTTCTTTTTCTCCTGTTCTTTTTTTTCTCTCTTTCGTATTTCTCATTCTTTTCAATCGTTTTCCTATCTTTCCGTCCAGATCTTTTCACTTTGGCCATATTCTCTTTAATAGCACCTATTTTCAATTCAACGTCTTCTTTTTTCTATTTGCTCTGTTAACGAATCGGGTGCAAATGACGGGAATTTCAGTCACGACTGTTGTATGGTGTATGGTTAACTCGATAAAATTCCAGTTTTATTGTGATTGATGACAACTCAGCTATGGCCTTGAGTCTGGACTCTTATCTTGCGACAGATAACTTGCAATGAATTATCTTGCAATGGGAAATGGCTTTTATTTTGCAATGAATAACTATTAATCTTCTCCACCTTGCTCAGTTAATACGTTGAGCAATGTATTTTAAAACGCTTTTTGAACACCTTCAAAACGTTGTTTAAATGCCTTTTAAACACTTTTTGAACACCCTTTAAGCATGTTTATAATGTTATATATCTAACCATGAAATATCCGATACATGCATTGAATATCCGATCGGAAAGTATCTCACAATCTAATATAAGCGAAAACATAGCCTACGCAGATCAATAATGCCCTGGTTCCATCGAAATACCTCTATTTGAACACCACACACTTGTCCAAACGGGGTTTCCGCGTTTCAATAAAAGTTAGCAAAGTCTTCTGTCAGGATAACCATCAGCTGCCTCTTTGCGCTCTCCTTAATCTCATGCACGATCTGAAATTTCCATCAATAGAGTCAAAGCAACAAGCAGCTGACTTGACTGTGGGGGAGAGATAAAAGACTCTGGTGATGCGAGATTTTGCTCCAAATCCTTTCCGTGGGGAATGGTGCATACTAAAATCCTCCCTTGATCAGTGTGAATGGCAACATCACACGGAAGAATGTCTATTCAGCCATGAACACTAAGACTTCGTCTGATTGGTTACCGAGTCACATCAAGATCACACAACTGCTTCTCGAGATTTTTAAAATAGCTGAATACATTACACACAGAACTCGTACACTACTGAGGTGACTTTTTTTTTCTAACTCAATAACAATGGCTAGTTCAGACTTTCGGTTAAGACTGAAAGGTAAACACTTTATGGAGAGAGAGAGAGAGAGAGAGAGAGGGAGAGAGAGCACAATATATGAAAAGATAAGTGGGAAAGCTATGAATATTAGATGAATATCTGGTGACGCACAAAACATATTCTTTTGATCAAAGTTTATTCCTTTCTCTATCTTCTTTTTTATCCTCAGTTTAATTCTTTTTTTTCTCTCTTTTTCTTCCTCTAGCCGTCCATAGTAGAAGCTTGAAATTTAGCACTCACATGCACACTCAATGAGCATGGAGACCATTTATTTTGTTTTGAAAATTCGACTTAGTCGCCGAAATAGTTGGGTTCGGAATGGAGCTTGACCCTAAAGCAGTCTCTTCTGATATATATTTGTTTGCTCGAAAAATAATGACCGTTTTTCATTGTTGATGGTTTTCCAAGGGTTAATGAGTAGCCAACTCATCGAGCCTTTTCACTTTACCCATTACGCCTTTGATGGTCTGATATAACAATGTCAGCATCCAGAATCTGTGACATTTCTCTGACAGTTTGGTGTGGGTTATATTAAACCAACATTTCTAGTAATTCATTTTCAATTGCAGAGATATATCTTCTACCTTTCTGATCTTCGAGACTCAAATCCTTTTGAAACCAATACTGTGCTGCACGGTCGAGGTTGGTTCCTTTCCCCATGCTAGGTTAATATTGGAAGGTCTCCAAGCCGCATTATGACCAAGATTATTCTCTTACAAGAGGATGATACGTAATTCTGCTTTTTTCATCTTACAGTTTAAGGGTATACACCGTCTACAGATAACGCTGAAGACAAACAGTGAATTATCATTAAAACTAGCTGTATATATAGGTACAATACATCAGAGGAATCTCTTGTAGGACACAGCTAAAGGTTGGTGTCTAGAATTGACAGATGGGAGTTTCTCAAATTTTTGTCTGTTGCGGTCAATTTTCAGATTATGTCAAATTCGAATTAATTCAAATTAATTATGTTAAATCTAAAATATTTCAAATTTAAAATATTTTACAAATTTAAATTATATTGAATTTGAATTACTTTAAATTCGAATTATGTTAAATCTAAATAATATAGATTTAAAATACGGTGATTTCAAATTGCATTAAATATGTATTTTTATGAAACTGGAAGCTGTTCAAAACAAAAAAAAAAAAAATAAAGCTGCTGGATCAAATTCCATTTCTACTTCTTTTCTTATTGAAGATGGTTACTACAACTTTTGTATTGTAGATATAATGATTTTTTATCATTATAGAAGTTCATATTTTTTTGTATAGATATATCTATTCATCAAAATGAAATAAGTACTTGCATGTTTGGAACATAAATTTTCGTGGATATCCGGAAAGTATCCTACCAATTTGAATATCTCAAGAACCAGTTGCGCAGGATTTGTATAATCTAGCAAATAATCGGGGAGTACTTCACTGCGCGTTTGTGAGGAGATACTCTTCCGTGAGGTTACAATTTTAAAGCTATATCATTGAGACGACATTGACTGAGCTCAGGTACCTCGTGCGGAATCTTTTGCCAAGAGATAGCATTATCCAGATCTGTCAGTGCAGGTTTGGCACTCTATGATTTCTAGACTTTTGCTGTTGAAAGGGAAAATATTTCAGACCATTGGGCTAGATTAAGGAGAGTGCACCACGGCTGCTGATTGTGACCTCG
Organism: Thysanoteuthis rhombus; assembly: GCA_963457665.1. Lineage (NCBI taxonomy): Eukaryota > Metazoa > Mollusca > Cephalopoda > Oegopsida > Thysanoteuthidae > Thysanoteuthis > Thysanoteuthis major. The sequence continues at coordinate 1,038,031 of OY735221.1, forward strand.
GTGGATGTCTTTGCTGACAGCATTAAAAAGCGGAAAGGACGCTTGGATGTGTGTATGAAGAGGGTTGAAGCACCATTGCCCTAGGTAGGCTATCATTATTTCGGATAGAGCTCCCAGAGGAGAACATCTGGGAGAGCCATGATAAAAAGAAACTTAAACAAAACAAGTCTGATAAGTCACTTAGTATAAATTGCCATCGTCTTTTTGGCAGCATGACGTATTGGGGTGATCAATTAAAAAGATTGAAAAAAGAGTGATCAATGAATAAATTACTACATCCTTTTGTTGGGCAGTATCCAATAGAATTAGTCAAAAACTGAGGGATCAGTATAGCAAAAACTTACATTGTAAATTGAACCCCACCCTAATTTTTTTTTAGGCGGGGTAAGTAAGAAAAAAACTATTTTCATTTCTGTAGACATAAGGAGTAAATGTTAACATTTTTAGTCTTCTAGCTCGTGCAGCCTGTGCGTGCAATACATAGTCTGTCAGCCAGACAGTCAGACAAACCAATTTAAAAATTAATAGAAACAAATGTTGACAGCACAGTTCCAATGACATAAAATGGCTCTCTTTTTTGCAACCAGATTAGATATAGTAAAAAATGCTATTGGTGTCTCACTGAAAAAATATCTTGAATAGGGCGTAAGATTTTTTTTGTTTCAGTGTTCTTGGATGTTTATAATAAAATAGTTTATAACATTCTAAAATCTCAAATTAAAAAAAAACTTCAAATTCTGACAAATTCTTGTATTGTTAAACAGTCAAAATTCAGAAAGCATTTCGAGAACTGACCAAACTTTCACAAATTCATTTCTGATTTGCAGAAACCAGTTCGGCTATAACCAATGAAACATCATCTCTTATAGAAGCCGATATGATATATATCATAACGGCCGATGCGACTTGAAACTGTCAAAACGCTGTGCATACAACATTTCTCTCTTTTTGATTTTTACATGAATTATTACGGAACAATATTGAATAATAACAACTAACATTTTGTTTTGTTTTTCCATATTTCTTTTATTATCTTTTCGCTGTACAGGTGATTTTTTTCTTTCACACATCCACTTTTATTAACATTTCCAATAATAATAAATAAATAAATAAATTAATGAGGGACAAAAGGGGAAATGTTCAATATTGATCTTTTTTCATTTCATTGTTTGGCGTTAAAAAGTTTTTGTGTATGTTGTCCCCATCTTGGTTCATTTCTTGAAAACAACGTTTCTGCTGTTGTACCCTAAAGCCGTTTTCAGGTGATATATAGGTTCTCTTCCAAACCCTGGGACAAGAAGCCATCGTTGCAGTCGACTAGAATGTGCTTATTCCACTGTCTAATTTCGGATGAGGTTAATTTTAGGTTCAAAACATATTGTTAATCGTAGTTGGTGAAAAAAATCCGTCGTTTTTCGGAGGAATACCCATTTGTCACCTGAGGACGGCCACTGGGTACAATGGCCGAAACGCTGTGTTCAGAAAATGAACCCAAGTGAGGACACCTGAAGAACTACACATCATGATAATCCCTTATCTAAAATATCCAGACAAAAATCAAAAAGTTTTTTATTTCACAACTGAATAGGAAAGAAAGTTCGTCTATCATATTTAACAGCATTTAGGATATATTATCATGGAATTGGGTGAGGGGTTAAAAGTATATTCACGGGGAGGAGCGGAAAAAGATATACCCGGATGTCAGTGTTACCGCTTTACGCGCAAAAACTTGGCGCGTTTGTTGTTTTGGCAGTGCGAAAATCGTTATTTTAGCGCAGTTATTTTGGCCATTAAAAAAAAAACTGTTTTTGGCATATTCTGGGTGTTTCTTTGTCATTATTGGCATTTTGGGTTTTTTTAATTAAAAAAAAATCTGGGGCTTTTTGGCGGTCAAACTAATACAAAAACACTGTTAATGGTTGTTAGGTAAAGAACTTTATAGTACCTAAGCTGTTACTTGTCCTAATCTGTCATTATTCAAAGTGACCACTCGATCTCCATCTTCAGTAAGGTTCCAGCTTTCAAGCCCCCGAAAGCTTTTATTGTATTTCCTGAAGTTAATAAATCTTGGATATTATGATATCCAAATGTGTTTGTGTTACTCAAATGGCTTTTTGACGCCAAATTATTTCCATCAACCATTATGACACACATCTGATTTATTTGGTACAACTCATTGAAATGTCATTCGTCAACATTTTCATTTGGCTTCCCCATACGGTGACGGACAGCCAATAAAGTTTGATGATATCGTGAGGCACTGCTGGGGCACACTGAGTTAGTGATAATGATGCTTCGGCTCCGATTGATTAGTTTATAAATAATGTATAAGTACAAAAACATGTAAATGATATGATAAATAAATAAAAAGGCTTATTATAATTCCTAAAATATCTCTACGTCAGTCTCGATGATCAGCTTAATCTTATGTAATTTTGTAGTTTTTATTTCTCGCTGAAACTATTTCGCAAATAAATTTTTATTTTGGTAATTGGGACCTTCCGCTACGCGAAATTTAGTTTTGCCTGAGTGTTTTAAGAAATCCTCAAATCAAAATGCGTCTATTTTCAAAGGTACTCACAGAATGTTTGGCCTGCCACTTTCAGATATGGTTTTTAAAATTTTTTTTATAGTTTTTGTTCTTTGTTCGAAATTGTTCTCTAAGCCAGTTGTTCACAAACTGTGTGGCGGGATTTTTTAGTGTGCCGTAACTGTCTCTCAAGTGTGCCGCGTATTTTTTTTTCCAAATGCACAAACATATATTTCGATCCCTGAACGGGTCCAGTTCGGGTATTATCCCTGACCCGCTTCTAATCTAGTGGTCTTATCACTTGATTCTGTGAGATCTCACCCTTTCCAGGGACAGATGAAGGGAAGCAGGGATGATGAGTAGGAATATCGGCATGCTGATTTAAAAGTTTCGTTTATTGACTACTGAAATGTTTTTGTCTAATCCATTTCATTTTTACAGTTGGTCTGTGTAACATAACCACGTGTAAGATCACGATTACTTATCTATATCACCTTGAAAATATAATTCAGAATAAAGGTTTCGATACATCTCTAGAAGACGCTATTCGGTCAGTATATCAGCTGGACAGTTCCAGCTATATTGAACAACGGAAATAGGAAGGAAGGGAGATGTATGCCATCATTAAAAGAATACTAATCCGATCAATTTTCTTAGCCAGCTGCTAATGATGTCACAATAGAATTTTTAATTAAAAAAAATCAAAATGGCCTCAAAACGCCAAAAATAGCCATTTACAATTTTTTTTGAAAATAATACTTGCAGGATATTTCAATATCGCAATATTTCATAAGTTAGGGAATAAAACTAGATTGGGTTGTTTCCGCCCGTTACGTCATGTTTTAGAATGGGAATTCAATTTACTATACAATTAAAATGCCCAGAACTGTCCCTGACTTTATGGCCACTTGAAATTACACTATTCAGAGAACCTCTGATGATGCCATAAAAATCTAAAGAACAAAACGATCTGATCAGACATTCTTTCTTTAGGGAGTTATTTCTTTTCACCTCACCTCATATTGGTACAATAGAAATACTAATTAGTACGGACATCCTCTGACATTACGCGGTTTGCGATATCAACTACGCAATTATTATATGGTTACAGGCATCCCCGATATAGCACTGTTTGTAATATATACATATTGTACAGATCAAAAATATTCATTATATTGACACAAGCATCCCCTGATAGAACGTGGTTCGTTATAGCACTGTTCACGATATATATACATTGAATGTGAATCTTTTGAGCCTGTCACAGAACAGTTATGTACGTAAAAGACTTACTGCATTGTAGTAATGACGAGTGAACCGTGGATGAATCGTTGGACTAATGTTCGTGTTTTATTAAAATGGATTCCTCTACTTCCAAAAGAGTTTTTTTGACAATCAAACCCATTAACCTCTGGCAACGAAGTTGGAGAGGTATATGTGTTCAGTCGTGTCCATTTGTCTTTCTATCAGTCTATACAAAAGAGGTATATGCGTTCATTTTTTGTGTCCATCTGTGTGACAACACAAGTGCCACAGATATTCCGTAACTCTGTCCACACAATATCTCTTAGAGCTCTCAATGAATTCCAATGACACTTTGAGGAAACCATGAAGTGAAGAAGAATTGATTATATTTTGGGCTGGGTCCAGGGAATATTTTACATTTACCTCCCTTGAATAATAATCATATCTCCACACGATATCTTGAAAAAAAAATCCTCAATGAATTTTAATGACATTTTGTAGAGGGGTAGACCATACAAGGCAAGGGAAAAAAGCGGATCCTTCGTTTTGTTTTCGATTGACATGTTTTTCCATTTTTTCCCAATACATTCATACATTCACTCATGTTCATAGGACATTCCCAAAAGTTCTCAATGGATTTCTATGAAATTTTACGGAATGTTGGGCTATGAGCTAAGGAAAGAGTGATCGAATTTTGAGGCAGATCCAGGAATTTTTATTATTGAGTCAGTGTATTGCGTTGGTAGAGGTATGCGCTCTCCGGATGCTTTCTACTTCTTCTTGTTCTTTTTGATGTTGGCGTGACGTTTCGGCCGATCCATTCTTCAAATTTATAGACTATGAAAGTTTATATTTCCAACGTGCTTTATTTTCAGCTCAGTTCTAAAACATGGTTGAGGTAAGATATGTAACAAATAGCCAAGCGTAGAATCTCGATTTTGGAGAGCTTCTTGTCTGGCGGAAGTGTGGGCAGTAACTTCCGGAGTTCGGCAAAAGCAACATTAAAAGCCTCAACTCGAATCCGTTCGCGTGTCGCATGCGCAGTTCGGTACTTTTGTGTAGCACGTCGCTTCCGGCGACGTTCCTCTCGCGTCAGGTTCATATTTTCTTGATTCCCACTCCGGTTGCCTGTTCTGCTGCCACGCCCTCCGCCGCTGACCCCAGTGCTGACTCCAGAATTGACTCCTAGGGACCCGACGGTTACACCCACCGATCCAACACAAGTGCCACAGTTATTCCGTAACTGTTGCAAAGCCGGATCATCTTTACTGTCTACCATATCATTTGTCATCATAATCTCTGTGTTGGATCCACCATTTTGTCCCGTATCGCTGACACCATTCAGCATACCTCCACCGATACCTCCATTGCCGAGACCTCCACCACCACCGCCCCCAATACCTATTCCACCTCCATTATGGTGATAGTGTTGGTGCTGTCGTCTCACATCATAATTATTACTGTTTTCAATGGCCGGAAACGGAAGTTTAGTCATAATGGCCAATGAACCACTGTGCATTACGCTGAATCTTGTTTTCAATTTCGCTATAATGGTGATTGTTCCTAGAAGAAACGTTCGTAAGCTGGAATGGTGAAAAGCGAAGAAGCAATTACCATTTGATCATATAGAAAAATCTTTTGATAGTTCCCAGGAAACTAAATGGTGATACGATGTCTTGGCTGAGTCGAGAGAAGTTATAATGGTGGTTGTTCTTATAAAAAAAAACTTTTCGTAGATCCAAATGGCGAAGAAAAATTGTAATCAATTTGTATGGAAAATCTTTAAGCGTTCCCAGACCCTAAAATGAGGATAGGATATTTGATTCAGTCAAGGGAGGTTGGGTGGTTTCACTTTGCCTGTGATAGGGGCTGTAGTGATATGGTCTGGTTATCTTGCCATATGGCTTTAGAAGTTGTGCGACATGAATGTGACGGTAGTGCCAGTACTGGCCGGAGTCATAAGAACAGTCTTGGAGAACCTAGCAAAGTGTTTGAAGGAACCACGAGTCGAGGAAAAGCTGACACGATCCAGATGATACCGCCGCTGAAATCGGTTAAAATCCAGAGGAGAGTGAAAGAGTATTGGGATTTGCTGTCACTTGACCTCTGGTGAAAATCACTATTCACTGCTGAACTGAAAACTCAGCAAATAATATAAACATATATGTATGAGTATATTGCTATACAGGTTTATTCTAACTATCCAAAAGTAGAACCTCCCTATGAAAACCTTTCGTAATTCGAAATGGTTTCAAGCGAGCAAACAATTACCATTGATTCATGTGGGAAAAGTTTTTGGTAATCCAACATCCAAAAAATGGTGATGGTCGTCTGAGGTTGGGTTGATGAGTCATATAGGAGACTGGTTTGTAGGAGAGATTGGAGAAGGGTTCGCGCTGTGTTGTTAATGGCTCGCCGCAAAACAAACCTGAGTGTTATTTTCACTTTTCGCTTTTTTTTCCGTAAAAGCAAAAACTTGCGTAAAGCGGGGAATACCCGTAGTTTATTTTATTCTGTTCTGTTTTCAGCCTTATCCTCTCACTTCGTGTTTTTATCGCAACTTCTGTGCGTTAATGGTTAACATTCAAGTCAAGCAAAACATTACCACGGTGCAGTGAGTTCGAGTCTTATTGGGCGTCCTCCAAATTTCGCCTCGTGTCAGACTAAAGTAAAGCTTCGTAAATAATTATTGCGACTTCCTTTAATTATAATCAGTGATAGTCAACCAGAAATAAGCTTAGCAAGATGTTCTCAAGAATAGATCCGTATACGCTGTTTTTTGTTCTCTTATATCTGGTCATCAAGAATATATTCTCATGTTATTTGTTGGAAATTCGGTACGTTTTATTGTGGATATTTATGTGGTTGTAATTCCAATCTCTATTTACCGGATCTGCTCATTTCGGACGCAACATCGATCTGTAAAAGAGGTAAAAGTTTATAAGTCAGAAGTATGTGATTATTTTGAAAGTCATCAAAATCATAATTACGAATATGATCAGTCACTCAACAGAAACAATGACTTTTGGCAGCAAGCTGTGTTGGGGGTGATCAATTAAAAATTGGAATTTGGAAATTCGGAAACCAAAATTAAAGACAGTGATTCAACCTTTTCTCGTGCCCTCTCCTAGCCCAGATCTCTCTACATACATACATACATACATACATACATATATATATACATATATATATATATATATATATATATATATATATATATATATATATATCTTTATATATATATATATATATATATATATATATATCTTTATATATATATATATATATATATGTATATATACATATATATATATACATATATATATATATATATACATATACATATATATATATATATATATATATATATATATATATATATATATATATATATACTTACAGTGCACGTGATATCAGAAGTAGTATAATATAATAAATAAAAAAAAATTATGAAAAAGTTAATGGCAAACAATTTTATTCAAATTGAATGTAAAACACCAGAGTACAGTACAGTGATAAGAAGCAGTAAATACAATATCATTTGCCACCACCAGGGAGGGTGGGGTTCAGGGCCATCAAATCATAGGCTCATACAGTGCTGTATTAACTATGTAGCAAAAGTAACATATACTATGGGTCCCACAATTTCAAGAGCCCCGCGCTAAATGCTTGCAAAATATGAATTCCAATTCAGTGACTTAACATTTGCTTGGTTACTATAATACTATGCTATCCTGAACTTAAATTTAAGAACGACTGGATCTTTCATAACCAAGTAATAATTTTGAAAAGCAATTATGCATTGCCCTTAATTGGAATTATCATTTTAACACGGTAATTAACGGGAATGTGACATATATGTGATACCCACATAACACATAAATACGAATGTATTTGAAACTGAAGTGATGGCCACTTCACAAAGATCAAAACAAAATTACACCTTTGTCGCATTATCCGATTGAAACGAAGTAAAAAACGTATGTGTTTTGATATTCACGTGTATTTTCTCAATTTAGGACCCCTTTATAACATATGCAACAACCCATGCACTTGCTTAATCCAACCCTGGGCTCATGCCAAACCTTTATGTGTCTGGCACAATCACCTGATGAAAAATTAAACCACAAAAGTCACCAGAAGGGCGTTTTCCATATCCATTTAAAAGTCTCAGAAGTTTGGAGCCAAAGACTTAGAACTTTAGCCATTGACTGTAAATCAAATAATCCATGAAAACAAGTCTTGCGTGATAGTTAAAGAGGTATCTAGCCCCAGACACGCAAAAATGGCCAAATACCGAAATTGTCTCTGAAACATTGCAATACTGCTGCACCCAAGAATTTATTAAAAATACTACTGCAACTTATTTGCTCCGTACGAATGGCAGGAAGTAAGGGTATAGTTTAGTATAACATTCTTATTGTAAATAGAACCCCTTGAGTACTGATTTTTTTTTTTCAAAATGTTGATTTCCATAGGAAAGGAATGTATTATGAATGTAATGCACAGAGAATCACTGGAGAAAATTTTCGTTTTTTTTTTCAATCAAATATTGAAGGAAATCTTAAAATACCAAAAAATGGCCAAAAATAAAATATCGCCAAACCGAAAAGCCCATGGTTAGATCTGTCAAATTTGGCTATAAAATGGCCAAAATAGCAACCCCACACGATAACAAAGGTAGACAGAAAGGCTAACGGTGGGGCAGACAAACTGGCGAGGAGGCCCCAGGTGCTAGCAGGGAAATTAAATTGTTTTCTTTTCTCTTGTACGTTGGGATCGTTTCAAAGTGGAGAGTATTAGTTGTCCAGTCCTGGAACTATCTGTTTGTCTCCGTTGCAACGGGTTCCTTTGAGTCTAATCCGGGCTTCATTGGCAATAATCGAACGACGATAATTGTATCGATACAATGGCGTCCACTTACGACTCCAAGGTATCATAGCACTGCGCAACTTTAAGAAAAAACAACCTTTTCTTGTTTCTGGGCAATGAGTGTTATTTTGTCTAAATATGTATAAAACTTGCCGTCACAGCCAATAATTGAACAACCGTAGGAGTATAGTGGGGTACTGATACATATTTTCAAGTCTGTAGACAAAATGATATGGAGCGCCTGAACACATTAACACAGGCACATATAAAAAAGGATAAAACCCTTTACACCTTTTAATGGTTACGGTGATCCAATACATTCACAGCCTTTAGATAGTTTGTTTCTTTTTAGTATTATTTCACTTTAGGTAACTTCACCAATCTCTTCATGTATAACTTACGACGTAGATATCAACTTGCCTGGTAAAAATTTTACAATGAACTTTTCCCTACTTTTGAATGTTCACTTTACGCCCATTCTTGCTTTTACGAAAAAGATGAAAAATGAAAATTGAGTTTAGTGCTTGTTTTGCAGCGAGAGGGGCAGATGGTTGCTACTGATACTATAAATGTGACAGAGACGACCCTTATTGTAAATGATTTGAGGTTTCTATGGAGCGTAATCAAAAGGAGGAAGGTACTTATTTCTAGTTGAAGTTGGATGTTCACATAATTTCCTTTCCTGAGAGGAAAAGAGATAAACGGTTACGAGGAATTTGGCTTGTTCATTAGGATCGAGGCATGAAACCAAACACTTGCTTGAAAGAAACTAATGATAAGATATCAGAAGAAGTATACGACAACGAACGAAAACAATCCATTTCGTTGAATAGAGGGACATACTTTGATCAACGCAATCCAATGCCGAAAAAGCTAAATCAATAAAAGTACAGATAAAGGACTATTACTATTACTACTACTACTACGAATGATGATAATAATAATGAGTAAGATATGAGAAGGCATGCAATAATAATAATAATAATGAAAAAGAAGAAGAAGGAAAAGAAGAAGAAGAAGAAGATGAAGAAGAAGAAGAGTGTATTTAGTGAAGGAAAGGAGAAGAAGAAGAATGTGTAAAGCGAAGGAAAGAAGAAGACGTAGGAAAGAAGAAGAAGAAGAAGAAGAAGAAGAAGAAGAAGAAGAAGAAGAAGAAGAAGAAGAAGAAGAAGAAGAAGAAGAGGAAGAAGAAGAAGAAGAAGAAGAAGAGGAAGAAGAAGAAGAAGAAGAAGAAGAAGAAGAAGAAGAAGAGTGTGTAAAGCAGAGGAAAGGAGAAGGAGAGTGGGTAAAGCAAAGAAAAGAAGAAGAAGAAGAAGAAGAAGAAGAAGAAGAAGAAGAAGAAGAAGAAGAAGAAGAAGAAGAAGAAGAAAGGTGTGTAAAGCAGAGGAAAGGAGAAGGAGAAGAGTGGGTAAAGCGAAAGAAAGAAGAAGAAGAAGAAGAAGAAGAAGAAGAAGAAGAAGAAGAGGAAGAAGAAGAAGAAGAAGAAGAAGAGTGTGTAAAGCAGAGGAAAGGAGGAGAAGAGTGGGTAAAGCAAAGGAAAGAAGAAGAAGAAGAAGAAGAAGAAGAAGAAGAAGAAGAAGAAGAAGAAGAAGAAGAAGAGTGTGTAAAGCAGAGGAAAGGAGAAGGAGAAGAGTGGGTAAAGCGAAAGAAAGAAGACGAAGGACAGAAGAAGAAGAAGAAGAAGAAGAAGAAGAAGAAGAAGAAGAAGAAGAAGAAGAAGAAGAAGAAGAAGAATGAGTGAGGCTCTTCCCTGTCCTTGTTATCATCTTTTGTCATCTGGACTATTTCGACAGTTTCACACCAATGGCGGGAACATTAGTCCTAATTGGAAGAAGCAAAAAGGCGATTCATGGAGTTCCCTAAGAATAATCCGAGAGTCAAAGACTATTCAGATAAGGGAGTCACCTTCTCGGCCCTGGCTAAATGGGGAGACAGTTAAGCTCGTCTCAGACACTGAGGTGGGAGATCTTGATCGCAGGTGGTGAGAATTTTAATCTGACATTAGATACGCACTTCTTTGTGGCTGATATATTGTTCTAACCTACGTATACTTATTTTTACGAACATACACCAAATGATACAAATACATTGCAAATCCAAATGTGGGTGTGCGTGTGTGTGCGTGTGTGTGCATACAGTTCGTATATGTCGTAGATTCATGTATGTCCATGCGGAAGATTTATTGAAAGACAGGCATACATATTCACAAAAAAACAAAGAACATCGTTCACATTATAAGCACTGCTAAATGATCATGGTATACGGTTCGCAAGTATAAATAGGGATAAAATTCTTCACCATCTCTGCTGGCTAAGGTTGTTCAACTGGATGATGAATCGTGAATTTGACTATAATGAGGAAAGCATGCACACACACACACACACACGCGTGCTCACACAGAGACACAGATACAGAAACGTGGGTAAAAACATGGACAAGTATTCAAGGAACACGGCGAGGCGTGATGTCCCTAAGGACACAAAAGATAAGCGACGATCAACGTGTCCGTCCAGGTTGTGTCATGAAAAATGTGGGACACTAATTTTCTCGTCTTCATCAACAAAAAGATCTGATTTCTCAAAATCAAGCAACGATAATCATATGTGGCGTGGGTCGACTTTTCATCCAACGAAGATTCATGGAAAAGGGTGAAATACGCACATACGTACTCGCCACAAGCGCGTGCACACACACGTACAACAATCATATGCATACATACCACAAGCACACACATACATACCACACACACACATATACAACAAACACACATATACAACAAACACACATATGCACACCACACGTAACAATAACACACTTATACACGCCTCAAATACATAAATATGCACATGCAAGCCACGCACATGCCTACACATACATGTCACAAACATACACATTCACGCTGTAAGATCAAATATACCTACATGTACGCTACAAGAACACACGTTCACACCAAACATTCACACATACACGTATACACATACACGCCACAAGCACACGTACTCACGTGCACAGAAAAAGAGAACTTCGGATGAAAATAAAAAAAATGAGGAAGAAAGATAGAATGATGGGAAGAAAGAAAGAAAGCAAGAAAGAAAGACAGAAAAGGAAAAATGAAAAATAAAAGCAAGTTGTCAATCAATGAATAAATGAGGTCCAAGCAGAATTATGACCCTGCGATCATCCCGAGCGAAGTGCGGGAGGCGTTGACAATTAAGGTTATGAAAGGTTATCTTGTAAACATGGTAACAGATAGACAGATTGACAGGCAGACCGTAAGGGACATTTCCTCCGAAAAATGCAACCCTCTTTGGGGAATGTGATCGGAGCTGGAAGAACAAAAGACTTGCCAAGATCAAAACGCGAGATCGTCTAGGGCCAACAGAACTCAGAATTCTTCATTTGCTGCTCAATAACCTGCAAGCTCTTAATAATAGTAAAAAGGATCAAATGCGAAATAGGAACCCCAAAATAGATTCAAGTCAGAAACGCAAATTTTCAGATTGTATGGTATTCGAAATCCAATTTAATTTTATCAATAAGTTTTCAAAATTTTGGGATACTATTTCTCCACAATATTTTCCAATGTAGTTAGAAGCGTTTGAATTCCGCATTTTATTCTTTGTTTTGATTTAATCAAATCAAGATTTAAAGACGTAATATTTAAGTTAAGATTTAAAGATGTAATCTGAAAATCAGTGCTTTTGGATAGAATCAATTTCTGGGTTCTGATTCTATATTTGATCTAGTGAAAACAATAAAACTAAACAAAGAAACTGACCTCTACCCAAAATAGAGAATTCAGAATCATTACTTTTACTATAGGCACAGATCTATGGAAGTCAGGGGGTCTGCATCCATTGCCCCGCTCGGAAAAGACACAATTAGTTTTTATGTATCCGGATAAAGAAATTTCATATGTAAAAAAAATATCAAGTAATCATGTTAACCATAAAAACAAAAATTCAAAGATGTCATCTAACATTTGGAGCCCCCACCTGCACAAAACCCTGGATTTGGACCCCACTGCAAAGAACCCAGGATCCGGTCTTGTAATTCTACAACTGGTGGATGATCAACTAATCTTCTCAAACAGACACAGGTTTCTCTCACTCAAAACAGGAGGGAGGGGCTTTTTTTGTTAATAGAACTAAACTGCCAATCAACATTTGCACTCTACAAAAATATTTTTTGGTTGTTTCCTCTCAAAATAAATTCAACACATGTAGCCGTACTTTTAAATCCGTGTACACACGCATAAACACACACACGCACCATGATCATCTTTGATATGACTCAGCAAGAGATTGATCCCCGTTTGCTTACGGTACATGTTATACCCAGATGGTCACCCACCTAAGTAATGGTCAGTAATAACGTTGCTTAATCCAAACCGATTTTGAACGTATTTTAGCACGACACCACTGTATACGTGTGTAGTATTGTAATGCGTGTCAGAAATCAATCATTGAGATCATCTTGTTTTGGAGGAATATGTAAAGAGTGACCAGAAGATATTTTTTGGGGATTATCAACATGGCATTAAATTCAATATCAGTTCAATCAATTGTACACATCAAGCAAATTTACCACGAGAAGAATAAATAACAAGACTGACTGCTGCTGAGTCCAACATTTTATTCAGACTGAAGATGATTACTGCAACATTTGTATTGAATACATCATGAATATAAAAAATGTATAAATCATAAGGATTGACCTCGTTACGGTTGATAAACAAAACCAACCCCAGTCTTTGTACAGTAATTAAGTGAGAAAAATCATAAAGAATAAAAACAAAGACATCTTACTTACATGAGGTAAAAAACAAAACAATATATTTTTGTTCTTGACATTAATTAATGATTACCTGAGATTATTTCAGTCATAGTTTCATCAAACAATGGATAGGCACATTTTGGGAATCTTTAAGTTAAAGCAGTGCTCTGTGTCAAAAGTTCAATTTCCAGCAAGTCTTCTAATGGCATGCTAAGGATTTGTCAAGAATCAGTCATCGGGGTCATCCTGTTAGGGATGAATACAAAACGAGTGGCCAGGAGGTAATCTTGGAATGAAAAGCACACTTTGGGGTTATCAATATTACATTAAGTTCAACGTTAATGAAATCAATTGTACAAAGATGTCCACATCGGAAGCAACATGGCAGTGACGATAGGGAAAGCAGAGACGATCTTTGTGCGGGCTATTCTCGCCATCGTCAATTCATCTATACAAATTAGATTAGAGACGCCCTTTTGAGATTATTAGTTCACACATAAATAAGGTGTCACGGGCCGTGATGTAGGCCAAGGTTTCTCAAACTGGGTACCGAGGAACCCTTCGGATTCCGTGGCATATATTTTAGGTTCCGTGATCGATTTTTAGAAATATACCGTTTACAATTTCAACTTTGATCAGATTATCACACCCTTTTCGAGCATGTATTTAATCGACACCCCCCTCCGCCATAAAGTCAGTCGAAATGATACAAATGATATTGTTATTCGTAGCGACTTCCCCCCTCTCACCACACATTTCCTTCCAACTCTTCCCTATCTCTTTCATGCCTTCCAGCGCCTCTCTCTCTTCCACCATTACAACGTCCCCTACAGTCCATTTCACTTCCAACAGTGCTCCTATTCCCCCTCGCTTTGAGTTTTCCCGGGTCCCAAAGATGGTGGTAGTATTCACTTTGGTAATCACTAGATTAGACGAAAAAGAAGAGTTTTAGCCTTACTGCGTGAGCTACGTACATTTGGGGTCACCCTAATCCAATCGAGAGTATAAACTAATCACGATTACTCACTTATATCATCATCATCATCATCATCATCATCATCATCATCATCATCATCATCATCATCATCATCATCATCATCATCATCATCCAGAACAAAGATTTGGACTCTGATTTGATAACAATGGTTTATCCTCTGCGAAAGGTAAAACAGGTTTTCAATAAGCATTGGGGAAAGTCGTTCTTAGATCTGACTCAAAACTCAAACTATCATACACACACCCAGCATGTGTGTGCAGAAACAGAAAAAGTGAGACGTGAAGTCACATTAGCAGACTGGCAAGGAGTCGTGATATCACGTGACTTGCAGACGTTATAGCAATTTGAACAAACTGGTCTGCACACTGCTAACTCTCTCACATGAACTCACGTGACTTCATCTTCACCTTGCTGTATATCTAATTTTTGTCATTATATTGTCAAATACGGGTAACTGTCCCAGTTGTGAAGAAAAAAAGCAGTTCTCTGATTAGAATTAACATCAAGAAATAGACAAGTAGAAGGTTGTGCCCTCAACGCAGGCTACAACTTCAGTCGTCTCTACTTAGGCTGCACATATCCCTTCACTACTTACTCGACCCGTTTATGATACATGAATTAGACAAGCACTTAAAGTGGCATCACTTCTTTCATCCTGCCCTATTTTAGCCATAGTTCAAGGGAGAGGTGAACTCATGCCTTTCCACAGAATAACTGTGCAAATTGAACACAAACTGCCCCAGTTGGAATTTGAACGCGGCTCGCCGAGTCCATTCTGCGTGTTGTTATCCGTTCGGCCACTCACCAACAAATAGATCATCATCATCATCATCATCATCATCATCATCATCATCATCATCATCATCATCATCATCACTAAAAGTGAGGATATAATCCCTCGACCTTTACACGAAGTATGTAAACAAACATTTTTCCAAAATGGTATGGTTCTGTTTTAGTACTTGGTAGATCCTCGTAAAACTTATTTGATGCTCTTTCGTTTGGCAATGCATTAAAAAAAAATCCTAATCTCCTCCCGGGATAAAATAAAATGGCGTAATCTTTATTCATACGAATGTAAAGTAACGGCGTTTATATGCTGTGCTCAGCTATCGTATTTCACACATGTATAAGCAAAGAATGCCTGTTTCAGAAACAAAAAGGCACCATAATTCTTCAACTTCTATAATTCACCACACTTGCAAACGTAATATACTTTAAAATAATGAGCTATTGAATAATGAGAACCCCATGTTTTTATCTTCATAAGTTTCCGAGTTATCAAGATTTAAAAACACGGAGAACAGGCCTGAGAACAGGCTGGTCTGCGTGGATTCGGGTCATTTCCAAAACACATGTTATCGAATGGCAAACAATTTTCCGCGATATGGGACAGTTCTGTGACCAATATATTAGATAAGAGCGAACTCGCTTACGGCTCCAGTGCAATCAAAATTGTAGAACCTCTCGACAGAACGTTAGGAACAAAAACTAGGACGGGTCGGTGCATCCACGTCTAACTGACCAGAGTGAATCTAAGATGCAAGAAGTCTATTACAACAACTCGGCTCGTGACTCACAATCTCCCCCTGGCTGTAATAATTCTTCGTATTTCTGGCGGACTACTTTCTAAAAGCGGAGGTGATGGAGTAGGGCAGTGATGAGACCAAATCCAATGATGATGCCAACAGATTAAGAAAGAAAACAGGTCAGGTTAGTCACTCGATAGAAACCCACACGTGACCAACGTCCTTTCGGTACGTGAATTGTCGGGGTGATAAATTAAAAGGATGAAAAAAAAAAAGAAGAGTGATCAACGATTGAGGTACATCTCTTGCCTTTTTTTGGACAGTGATCACTAAAAATGCCGAATTTTCAGAGAAAAAAGCGTGAATGCTGCTGCTATGTAAATTGAACTTTCGACTAAGAACCTATTTAGGGATTTCAAAACAAAACAAAAAGAAAAGACAATAAAGAGCTAGTTTTTGAATTTTCACCCCAGCTTCATTAGCAGAGCCTGCATGCAGGATACGTGCATAACCAGCCAGACCTACTTAAAAACTGGAGAAACGTATGTTGACAGATTTGGTTGACAGTCTCTAACAAATGAGTCTTCAAGCTTCAGTTCTCGAGCCTCTTCACTTCGATATTACTGGACGCTTCGCTAAATTTCACTTTATTCAACGACTAGAAAATCCTGTTAACAAACCAGTGGTGTAAGCAAAGCCTAAACGAACTACGACAATTCGACCCCTGCAGCCATATTTCCAAGTTTGACCCTCGCGAGGATTACGCGTCTATATCAAATGTAAACACAGGGGCAAATCAAATTAATCCACCCAAGTGGTTTTCCGACAGCAGACATGTTATGTTCTTTTTGAGGGCCCCAAAAAATACTTTCGAAAAGTTATATAACACAGTCCGACATGGTTTTTATCCCTTGGTAGTGAGTGTTATTTTGCTATTGTTTATGTATGGAGGGTAGAGAAATGGCTATTGTTCCCTTCTAACATTGCTCTAGTGATTAAAACAGTGATGTTCATTATTGTTTTTCTTTCTCATTGTGATAAGGGAATAGCGTATTCGCACGTTGTCCAAAAGTAGATTTCAAGTCATGCTTACAAAAGTTAAATTTCAAGGGAACAATTGACATTTGATCGGTTTTGAGGTTATCTTCAGAAGAAGTACAAAATCACCTGAATACAATTTTGCAGGTTTAATTACAATCCTGCTCAGTTACGTCACCAGCTGTTACTAATGACGTAAGCATAACAGACAACAAATGCACATCGCTAATTATTAGATGTGTAGATTAATATCAGCTGTCTTTACCTAAATCAATATTAGAAACCATCAACCAAGACTGCCAACAAAACTGTGAACCGGTTTCTTCAGTTTTCAAGTCGGTCCGACTGGTTGGCTATGTATGTATGTATGGGTGGGTGGATCATGGAGCTTGTCGGTAGAAAATTTAAATATTTACTCTTTATCATGTCGACAATTTTTTTTACCACTCCCCAGTAGTTTTTTTTTAGCTGGTGATCAGTTTGCAATGCAATTTTATACTAAATTGTTCCCCTAGTCTGTTCAACGTATTTCAATCATGCTCAAATTCGATACCTGGAAATTGGAGAAGAAATATGCTCGGACAAACGTAAGAAAGAACTTTTCGAAGAGGCAAGTAGACAGTTGCCAGAGGATATTGTAAGAGTGACATCTTTGGCCCCCTTTGAACAGAATGATGATGTAACAGTACCTAGCCTGTGTTGCCAAACGACTATCTATCTATCTATATATCTATCTATCTATTTAGAAGTTTAACAATCGTGTCCCTTTAAGTATCATAGATACAGTGAAACCTTCTCAGGCCGACAACTTCTCAGAAGCCCTGACTGTTACCGCTACCAGAAACCGTAAAGCTGTAACCGAAAATGTCAACATGAGTTTCTTCAACTTTCAAGTTGGTCTGGCTGATTAAGTATGTATGTATGGTTTATTGTTTTGGAAAATTCACCCGCAACAAAATAGGGATTCAGGGTATCAATTTGCCAAGTAAGTTTATGCTAAATTGGTCCCTTACTTTGTGTCCAGCAACATTCATGCTTATCTTAAAAAAAAAAAGTCTTTTCGAGATCACTGCCCCCCCCAAAAAAGCTAGATTGAACACCATTTTGCAGTTTTTAATTGATCACCCACAACAAAGTATGCTGCCAGAAGACACTGGTTGCATGATGGTTACTATTGAGTGACTAACCAGACCTGTTATTACTAAATTTACCGTTAAAAGAACAACTTTGGGTCTTCTTGTTTGTGCTCAATAAGATCTCTACTGAAAATTCAGGTGTTTATTCTCGGGTTAACATACGTTAATGTTAAATTCGGCCCTGGTCATCTGGTCAAACTATTAATTGGCATTCAATATCCAAACTACTTGACCTTTGTCATTTCACATTTGCCCTGACCCTATATTGACTTTTTCGATGCTAATAACTGTCCGAATTTTGGTTGACCATCCAATTCTCTGATTTGGGTGGAGAAAGGGTGCACTCGTTTTGTTCTCCATGGCCATACCAAGTCCTTTCTGTCCACTGGACCATGATGACAAAGGCCAGCGGCTCTTTACTGGGCAGTAAAAGTTCGGTGGGAAGGGATAGTGATCTCATTAGGAGAGCATAGAGAAGTCCAAGCAAGCTTCATTACGACAATGGCCTCTACGCATTGAGCAGCTGTTCAAGGGAGGTAATAAGGTTACAGTGATCAAGACCCTGAAGGCTCTACTCCGTTAGGTTTATAACCATCCGACCCTTGGAGTAGGGCCAGTTTTGTATCTAATATATGTATACCGGCAAATATGCACACACACACGCACACATATACATATATACATGAAAACAGACTGAAAATTTATATCTATCTATCTATCTATCTATCTATCTATCTATCTATCTATCTATCTATCTATCATGCAAGCACACATAGACGTAATTAATTGAGAGGTGTTGGGTTAAGAGCACTGACAAGGGAGGGGATTATGCAAAAATAAAAATTTGTTGTGCAAAAGGAATGCTTTTTCCATCATGAGGCAATAGACTTACTGACTTACCAAAGTATGTATGTATGTATGTATGTTGAAATACCGATTATATATATATATATATATATATATATATATATATATATATATATATATATATATATATATATATATATAATAAACTTCATATAGATTGACATAAGCTATATATAACTGAAAGTGAGGTGGTATTTGATCAGCACTGCTTGGGTGCCATGTTAATATAATTGTTTTGTTCTTCTAATCTCTGGAAACGTTACATGGTAAGCAATTGACGATCCTAACAAGGGAAAATTTACACATAATGTAAACTTATGTGTATAACATGAAAAAACACTGAAGAAAATTACATAAATTACCATAACAGCTATAGGAAAACAAGTGATTGAAGTGACAAAAATTTTCTTATTAACGAGTTTAGTGTTTAAAGCAGTAAAACTTCCCAGACTATACACACACACACACATATATACATTCATATATATATATATATATATATATATATATATATATATATATATATATATATATATATATATATATATATATGTACCGAGAGAGAGAGAGAGAGAGAGAGAGAGAGAGAGATAGATCGATCGATAGATAGATAGATAGATGATTTTGATGTTATTGATCAGTTTCACATATCTATTGTGATCGATTTTCTATTTATATCAAGTACAAATATATAAATAGCGTTACTATTGCATAGTAAATAGAACCCTCGCATAGCCTTAAAATGAACTTGTTTGAAACTGACTAATTTCAAATGTGTTTTAGATAGAAAGAATAACATCAACCTTCGAAACTTCTTTTATTTTATAAAATAAAATGCTTGAAAAATGAAAACTGCCAAAAAATGGTCAAAAATTAAATATTGACAAACTGAAAAGTTTACGACTAGTTGCTTTTCAAAAAGGCCAATTTTGCCAAATGTGGTTATAAAATGGCAACCATGCGACAGTAAGCTATTTTTTGTCAGGAAAAGGTTTGTTTGGAGGTTTAAATGGTTGTGTAATTCCCACTGGCGTTAATAGTAAGTATTTGAGCCAATGTTAAAGTCTTGATTCCAACGCAAACATCCTTCCTTGGAAGATTATCTATTGCAAGTCATCTATGACAAGATGGAAGGTCTGTCTCACAGATAGAACTGAGTTGCCATTGATTATCACAATAAAACAGAAATTTTTTCTCAAGTTAGCCATAGAACTTAAAATGACGGAAATTCATGTCATTCGCAGTAAATGGGTTAATTACTTAATTCACCAGTGAAAGGTTTCTTTTACTTTATTTTATGGCAACGAGTCTTGATTTCCAGTAGCAAAGAGAATTTGTTGAACAGGAGATGATATGGCCAAATCAGGTCCAGAAAAGATTGACCCTAAAACTGAGAATCATACAATGTGCACGTGAGAGAATCAGGCTCAACATTACACTGGGGAGATCACAAGATAGCACTGTATACGAGAAAAAAGACAGGACTCAGAGATATTACAGAATTTACTTGTAAAATCGTATGGTAACGGTCAGGTCGTGTTGCAAGAATGTCAGACGAATGCTGGACACCGCAACTCACAACATGGATATCATGTACGAATCTGTGCCCACCATGGATAAGATGACAAACTAGACAGGTTTAGAAAGTATTGGCTCCGCAATACCCATGATAGGGAGTCCAATGACAGCCGCCTAAAGGCTGATGATGATGAGAGGGAGGATGACGATGACAATGTTGATGATGATGATGAATCCTGTGAGTGTGGCGAATGAGTGCAAAATATTGAACACATTCTACGAAACTACAAACTCTGACCTTATTTAGCAATCACTGATCGGCTATGAATTAACCAAACAGCATTAAATTGGTTGGTTGCACTGTTGGATTTAACTGAAGGCCTTACATTAGGACAGAGCTTCCCGAAGTAGGGGTCGAGACCCCTTGGTGTGTGTGGGGGGGTCACGTGAAAATTATTGGGATCATAGAAATGTTTCAAAATCTTGAAAAAAATATTTATGTAAGTATTGTAATTTTCATAATTCCAATGCTAAAATGGACTCCGTCTAGTGCTTTCTGGGAAAATGGTCAATGCTATTCATTGACTGAAAAAAAAAAACTTTTTCCGTGTTCATTACATTTTACTAATTCAATTTAAGAATATTCTTGTAATAAACAACGTAAATCTCTGATTTTTATCGTAACAGATTGAATAGAATTAAAGATGATTATCATTTTTTTGTTGTAGGTCTCCCTTAGAGTATGAAACCATAAGTAGATGGCTGGCGCGACAAGCTATAAGTGAAATGAGTTGAAAGAGGCAGATTGCAGACCCGGTAGAATTCGATCCTTTTATCTGAAGTCCAATTCTGGTTTTGAGAATGATGAAAAGATAACAAGCCTGAAAGTCAGGCAATAAATCAACAGTTATATGGAAAATCCTACAAAGTGTGTTGGAGAGAATTTTGAAGAAACATATGAAAACTGTTGGGCTTCTGGATTGAGAACAGCAGACTCAGTAGGTTCTTCCAGATAAAAAATCTCCTAAGAAGGAAGAATTTTTCACAACATAATACAAAAAAAACAAAAAAACAAATTATAAAGCTTTAAAATTGGTCTAAATGACTTTGACGGAAAATCGACTTACTAAATTTACTCACGTTATAGTAGAGACGTGCAAGTTCTTTTTGTGTGGAAATCTTGCAAAGAAGTTTTGATAACTTTATTTTCAAGTTTACATCTAAATTGGAATAAAAAATATCTTAAAATACATAGGAACATTTGTAATACCCAGATATGGGCCATCAAAATTCATTTTATTGAAATACTACTCAAATTATCAATATCACTTATTTTATCATTTTCAAATTAAATGAGAATATTTCCAACATGTAGTCGCATCCAAAACATCTAGATTTGAATTAAAAAAAACATCTGAATTGGCAATACAGAACATTTCGATTCGTTGGTCAATGATGGCAAACGCTGCAAGAGATGCAAGCGCATCTAAAAGCTAAAATCCATATCTCACATAAATGAAACACTGTAGTTCGCACATGTATCAGGACTGTTTATCTAAAAATTAATAAAATTATTTAAGAAATTGATCTTTTATCAAAAATAATCTAAAAAATAAATATCTTATCAAAAACAGTCTAAAAAATACCAGCACAAGATTTGAAAATTTTTGATCTCAAATGGCTGGACTGACCCCCAGAAGCACTTTTTTGAAAGAAAAAAACAGTTTTCAGATGCAGCCTAGTGGTGTACTCATGGAGATTCCAAGCAAAGAGAGAAGAAACTGTGACACACTTGGCTCGAGGATTAAGTGGGCAATTCGTGGGGCTACAGTGATTCGTCAGTGAAACAGCTGACCAAAGAAAACTGATCAGTCCTTTCGACGATCTATGAAAAGAGTGTGAAGATGGACACTATAATGGACTAGGGAAATGGACACTATTAATGCAATGATCGAAGATGGACAAAATGACCAGTAATTTAAGATGACTGCTATCAAAAATGATTCTGTGTTTCGTTGAGGGAAATGATTGCTTAGAAATTTGGTTGTAATTTGAAGACGGAAGTCAAAACAAGATGAGAATGACTGAGAAATCAGAGACTTAGATGATTGATCCTTCGATTAGTTAATACTTTCAATTGAATATAGGTCTCTAACGTTTTAACGCAGTTCATAAGTGGCAGGTGATGGGCACCAAAATATCAATCTAGCTCCAAAAGAGCTAGATGAATATTTTTATAGTTAGATCTTACTCTTTCATTTAGATTTAGCTACAAAATAGTTGAATTGGCAACCCTTGATTTCTAAATGTTTATGACTTGGCTACACTCGATATCTAGATATTTGTGATTTGGAACGCATGGAAAAAGACACAAAGGCGAGCAAAGAGAGAAGACTCTGTAGCCCATTAGCTGATCGGTCGAGTGGGCCATTTGTTGGACAATAAAGTGGAGGAAGGCAGACAGATAGACTGATAGACGGCAAGGGCAGATGCAGGATTTTGAGCCGGGGTCGGAGTCAAAATGAAAAATAATTTTTCACAAATAAATACATGAATATTGCTACCTATGTATAGGCTGCCACAAATTTTGAGCTGAAAACCCTCATCTTAAAATAATTCGACTCAAACATTGTCGTATACAGTGCTCAGTTTGATAAAAAAAAACTCTCCTATTTACTTTACCAATTTGGTATAAACAGATTGACCTCCCCTGCGAGTAAAATCCTATTTGGGAGGGGGAAGATTTTGAAAAACAACTTTTCGAACGTAATGAAGAGTTAATGTAAAAAACTTCAGCCCTCTAGATCCATTGGTGCAGCGTGCTACGTACATACATACTTACATGCATACCTGGAATAACTTAAAAACTGAATAATCTATTTTGCTAGTTTTGATTTACGGTTTCTAATAATAAATAATTGTTTTGAAGATTAAATTATGATTACATGGGGTTAATGGAGTGGTTTTTTTTTCAGATTTAGATTTAAAAAAATCAATAGTGCGCAGCTCAAGTAGGGGGAAGAGGGTCCAGACCTCTGAATTCCCAACTTCCCTTGGTCCACGCCAGGACACACAAATAGGCAAACAGACAGACCGGCAGATTGAAAGGTATCTTGATAGATAAGTAATGCCATTCGGAGAATAAAAGCCTGAGAATGCAAAAGCCATTTTCTGTGAATGACAAGATTTGAAGGGGAAAGAGAGAAAGAAAAATGAGGACGTTGTATTTTTTTCCCTTCATGGTGTGCCTGCACAAACGCTAGTGCATGTGTTCGCGTCACCAGCGATCCCCAAACTAGGTTAGTCCAGTCGGTTGCTCTTAATCTGTTTGGGATTGTCGATCAGCTTGTCCCTTCCAGAGCAGCTCCCCACTCTTTCGTTTAAAAAATTCCCCACCCAATACCCCCTCGCTATCCATCTCCCTATTCCCCTCCCCCTTTCCATTAACCGTTTCCGATCCATTTCGCAGCCTCTCCCCCGTGGCTGGATTATATCGGACGCCTCAGGATGAACCAGTAACCATGGTGACGGCAACTTTGACACTGGTCACGACAACAAATGTTTTGGAACCTTTTTGGTGATCAGCGCTTAAGTCGACCCACGTGTGGATCAAGTCATATCACAAAAATCCATGTCGGATCACCGTAGTCCACAAATGGCTAGCCAACAAGCCTAGTGGACTACCGATTCTTCCCTCTTCGTCTGGTTGTGTGTTTATTTGTGTCTCAGGACACCCCTGGTCATATGTTGGGTGGGTGGCAACAACCTCGATGATTTGTATGAGTACACCACTAGGCACCATCTGGGGAATTTTCATCTTCTTTCAAAAAAATACTTTTTAGGTCTCTGTGGTCATTTAGGACTTTTTTGTTAATGATAATTTTTGATAAAAAGCTACATTTTAGACAAATTGAAATAATTTCAATTGAAGATATATCTTTTAAGAATAATTTTCATAATTTAGAAAGAAATTAGATAACTATCGCCAGTGCGCACGTCGGCTATGGTGATTGTTTCATGCAAGATACGGATATTTAAAAGAAAAGAAGGTAAATTGATAAAGTTAATTGAAATATCAAGTTAGACATGGATTTAAATCCGTTCAACTAACCATGGATTGAATTTAAAGCAGCATTTATCAACATTTGACAAAATTTGGTAAAATAAGATTGTTTAATTTTACTGCAGCATTAATATTTTCCCGACTAATCTATATTAAAATGTTCATATTCAGTTTCAAGTTTTTATAATTATACTAACACATTATTTTTACTGGTATATATATATATATATATATATATATATATATATACCTCAATACAAACTGAGAATACAATATAATATAATATCCGATGTGTGATGGGTTTATTTCATAAAATGCTCTATGATTCAACCTTAAACATATCACAAAGAGCTGATGTCTTTACAACATACTGAAAAAGAAAATGCCTACAGTACCTCCTGCTAATTTATGATTTATAACCACCAGTATCTCCACTGAATGTAAAACAGAGAAACATAACGAGCAATGACCTACAACTAAACAAAGAAAAGAAAAGAAAAAAGAAAAAGATATATGAATAGAATAAGAAGAAAATCCTACACCCTAGAAAAATTGACCACCCCTCAAAAACTACGTCCTAAATAATCATCATTATCTTTTTAGCGTCCGTCGTTTCACTAGATTCACCAGGTCCATCTATCATTAGACGTTATTCAGTCGTTTTTTTTTTCATTTTTTAGATGTCGCTTTCAAATTCGAAAAAAAAAAAAGAAAAAAAAGGAGACCCATCTCAATCGGCAACACTGGACTCATGAAAGAAAAAAATTAAAAGATCTAAATTCTGACAACACTGGACAACTAAGAAAAACGCGTCTAAATTTGCAACATTGATGTTTGTCCCACCTACGTTGAACAACAGAAATAGGAAGGAAGGAAGAGGTGTGATATCATTTAAAGGTGTGATATCATTGATAGGTCTAACGCCATTAAAAGGAGTGTTGACTTTAGAGAAAATCTATTCTGAATTTTTTCACCAGTCGCTGATGATGTCATAATAGGTATAAAAAACAAAAATGGACAAAAAAAAAACAACAAATAAATAAAATGCCAAGAATTGTTATTTACGATTTTTATTGGAAATAACACTCGCAAAATATTTCTTATCGTAATATTTTACGAGTATGTATTAAATCAAAAGAAGATTACTGGTTCTTCTCCCCGCCTACATTCACCTAAGACGGTGGACGCATCCTTGAACTTATGGTTTTTGTTTTTTTACCTAACAGAAAATCCCGAGGAAAACTTACATCTTATCATTTCTCCTATTTATGAAACTTTGTGTAAAGAAGCATCAGCCACTTTCTAATTGTCAGGTGCGGATCCAGGGCTAAGGCAGGGGTTGATCACTCGGACAATGCATAGTAATTTAAAAAAAAGTATCTAGAAAAAGATATTTTAACAAAGAAAAAAAAAATCCGCCAATAATTCCAAGTAATCATAAATTAACCTTAAAAACAACATTGTATTTCATCTGATGTAAGTAAATGTCATCCATCTTATTATCCATGATATTTTTCATATGTATTGGTTTTATTGCAAATTCTTTGATAATTTGAAAAAAACAACAACAAAAAAGCAACTTTATTCTTCTGTCAATTCTGCTGCTGAATAGTTAAATAAGTCAATGTAAGTTGAAAATGCCGGATCACATTACTTTCTTGTTTCTCATGTTTCAAATTTGTTTTCTTTTTCAAGTAAACATTTGTAAACTTAATTTTCCCACGAGAAATCTATCCTGGTTAAAATCATGGAACCTCTCCTGATATGTCGATAGTTCATTGTTCGATCATCTTCACCCTCATCCCGAATCAAGGAATCATTTTAAAAGAAATTTGTCAAAATGATTGACAGACAGTCAGACACTTTTTCATCAGCATTTTAATGTTCGCTGTTGAACATAGGCCCTCAAGTGAGACTTTGAGAGATGTGGGTAATGGGCCTTTCTCTGCCATTTTGGCCCCTGAATCGGAAGGGGCAAAGAGATGAATATGTACCATTCGCATGGGCATTAGTGTAAAGTGAACGTGAACCGTCTAAGCTGGAGTTTTCCGTGCTGTTAACTGCTCGGCCAACTCATATCCCCTTTCACACAACTTTGTGTAAAGAAGCATCAGACACGTTTCAAAAGGTCGTTAGTTCATTCCCCGATCATCTAAGCTCAGCTTATATTCGTAATCAAGGAAACACAAGCAAAAAACATTTGTTAAAACAATCGATTGACGAACAGACAGATACATTAAACAAAATCAATTTTATGGACGGATTAGTTAGTATGTATATGTATATAGGGCGCTACTTTCCATCCCAGCCATCCAAGTCGATGAGCCATCCCAGTCGATAAGCCATCCCAGCCTGAAATTAAACAGAAAAGAAATAAACACCCCATCACTCTCTCCCTTTCTTTCACTCTATCGTGAAAAGAAATGACATCACCTCTCCTTCCCCTCTTCTCACTCTACTATGAAAAGAAATAAAGATCCACTCCTCTCTCCCTCCGTTACTTTCACTCTATCGTAAAAAATCCTCTATTTTTCTCTCCCCTTTTAATCTACGATAAAAAGAAATACCCCAGCCCATTCCTGCCTTTCTTTCACTTTCATTTTTTTCATCATCCCTGCTCTCTCTCCGTTCCTTTTTACTCTATTGTAAAAGGGTCATTCCTAGATGAATAACTTATATTTCTGGATGGGATGGTTTACCGGTTGGGATGGCTGGGATAAAAAATAGTGCCATAAGTATACATGTATATTAAACAGAAAATAAGGGTTCGGTTTAGAATTAGAATTACATTATGAACAGACCCACTGTAAGACCTTAAAAGATTCTAAAAACTTTTTACTTCAAAATATTCCCCTAGGTCCATTGAGAATGAATACCATATTTGTTTGAGCTGCACCAATGTTTAAGAGGGTGCAATGACAAACAGAATCAGTTGTTTTATATTGAAGACATTGAGACGAGAGAGAAGACTCAATAAAATAGGAAAGCGAATGGAGAAGAAGACAGGATTTGAACTGAAAACCCTGACCTCAAGGAATACCCAGCACCTCGGAGCGAACACAGCAAGTAATAAACGACGTTGGCCATATAACAGCATTTCTAAAGGGAGAAGATTTGTCAGTCGGTCCCCTCCTCACATCTCTCTCCCCTGGGACCCTCTGTCACGCACACCATCCAGACATGGTCTACCCCGACCCACTCAGACCCACCACAAAAGGCAGCAAGGCATGAAACACAGATCAGTGGCAGATAAGAGAAAGAATCAGAATTTACCAGACAATCACTTTTCTCTAATAACCTGCTCAGCGCTACCCCGTTTAGCAATATCCCGTTTTGCTCTACTCCGTTTAGCATAAACCCGTTTAGCGCTGCGTCATTATAGTGTCCTTTCCCAAATATTAGAAACCAATTTTTGTAATTGATCACTCCCAACACAACATGTTGCCTACAGACGTTGGTCATGTGAATATCTAATTGGATCTGTGTATTTACTCATTTGAATCAATGAATATTCTGACACGTCCATCTAAAGCCTGCCTATAATGTTACGATGTACATAAGTAGTGAGTCATAAGTACAAAGAAAGCCGTTTATTATGATCACGAAAAATTCTTGACTGATTTGTGTTTGTTATGTATTATCTTTATGTATGAAATAGTCGGGCTATCTATCTGTTCATTTGTTCACATCGTTTTGGTCGTGGACCCTCTGGCCTTCGTCGGTTGTTGTTAGTTCTAGAATATGTAATCACTACTCAAAGTGCATGCTCAATTGGACTGGACGTGTTACATCCATTTTGTATATCCGGTTTATGTTTTCGATGTCAATTTCCGAGTTGTTTCCCTTCCATAGGATAATTTGTTTGCTTTTTCCCGAGAAGTCTCTTATCAAACTGAATCAAAAATTATCCATAATTCATCATGTTTTTCATTATTTTTTCTTAGAGTAGACCTCACTTCTCTATAAGCGGATGTCTGTCCGTCCGGCTGGTCCCCATATCGTTTATCAGCTGTCAGATGTACTTGGAATTTGGTAGAAAGATGTCCCTTGATAATATGCATCTTACTTAGAAAAGTTGTCCACTTGGAGTCACGTAATAATAGCGTTCAAACTTTTTAAAATTGATTTTCCCAAGTGTTTTGAGTCAGATATACTTGAAACGATAGAATGGTGTTCTTTGAAAAGATACTTCCTTGCTAAATTTACCTTTTACACATGGTCTGGTAATAATGATCTGGCAATTATCGCTCTTAAACTTCACAGTGAGCGCCTCTATGAACTTTCGGTTCTTGTCATAATGTAGATTTGTTTATGCAATGAATGATACATTTATAAGAAAAGCAAATTTCTATCAACGAATGTGAACTGTTCTAATTTCTGTATTCTTTACTCGATGCAATCAGTCGGTTATTGCTATCTGGAAAACCCTGTCTCGAAGTGATCGGTATCTTAATACTGAGTGTGATTATAGAGGGATAACGCTGGAGGAAATATCAGTGTCTCAAACATTACGAAAGCAAACGATTTCAACTTATTGCTCAAAAGATAGACCTTTGTCCCTGAAGAGAATGGAACTTAAACATTAGATGAAGCTGATAATGTTTCTCAATTCGCGACCTGGCGACGTGTTCTTGGGTCTATTTGGTGGTTTGAAAAATCGCGTGCTTCCAATGAGCGCTACAAGTCAGTATTTGAGCTCATGTGAAAAAAACAGATTCTGGAATGCTGATTTTTAAGGCTGACTTGCTCAATATAATCTATCTCAATTTCCCTCCATTAGAGAACATTCATAAATATACGTGAATGGGAAAATAATACCGAAGTTGAGCAACTGCAAATTTGGTTAGTACGTAGATGGGTGAATGTTTAGGAATACTAGGTGTTGGAACCACGCATTTAAGGAGGTTACTTAACGAACAAGCTCATCTCGCAGACAAGTTAGTTGATCCAATGAATTCAATCCTCCGGATGCCCCACTTTTGCAGCTTCGAACAAAATTAAGCTACGTTTAGTAAACTGCTTGGGGAGGGGTGTAGAAGTATTTCCTTCTTTTCAAATCTTCATTTCCCACCGCCATTTTTCTTATTTTGTTTTCCGGAAGAAGGGTGAATACGAACCGTTACGTGACCCATGTCTTTTTAAGGGTGCATGGGAACTTATCAAAATGCCCAAAGGGTACCAAGACACAAAAAGGTTGAGAACTCCAAGTCTAGACTGTATCAACATATTGAGCTCCCATCGTTCCATGATTGTTAACATACAAATCTCGCGCTCCATTGCATATGAGTTGGGTATCTTGTGCTGAAGTTGGATAATTGTCTATATGTATATTACATCAAATCGATGATATTTTTCAATCGGCGAAGTTTTAGCTTCTTTTACAATAAATAGATTACAACGAAATATCAACTTGATCAAAAGTGCATTTTTATCAAAATATCGATAAAGCAACTGTTTTTTACCATCAAAATTTTATTTAATCAAAGTTAAATCAAAACCTTTTTACAAAAAAGAGAATTCTTCCGATTTGATATATATATATATATATATATATATATATATATATATATATATATATATATGTGTGTGTGTGTGTGTGTGTGTGTGTGCGTGTGTGTGTGTGTGCATGCGTGCGTGCGTGATCGTTGACTATTATATTCATCACCTCAATGATGAATAGCTTTTCAAACCCTGAGCTTAATGTGTGACCAAATAGCTTAAGGCCCTAGGCGTCCTCTGGGCGGGGGTAGACTACAGGGTGCGTGTCCCACTCTTCGGATCAGGCCTTCTAACTGAGGGCAAGTGGGTTTGAAAGTTGAAAGCTTATAAAAATCTGAGGATCAAGGGGTCACTATGAACAGTGATAGCTGAGCAAGAGTCACAGCTTGGCCACTCCCTAGTCACTAGCCTGACAATGGACACTCGGATACATAGCTTAAGGCCTTTATGTTAATGCCCTTCGTTTTGTAAGCAATCTGGCCGTCTGGTGACTCCTCAGCGATTTCCGGGGTCACTCACTTCATATTCACATGATTTTTAAGGGGAGGCACGCTTCCGAACAAGCCCTTATTCAATCCGAGGTTAAAACTGAGGTTAAATCTGAGCTTGGGGGTTGCTAATGAATTGTGGTTAAAAATCATTTTGAAGAGGAAAGAGTCCTCATCGACAAAACGACTTACGGCAAACACGGCACGTGCTTTTTTGCTGTTTGTTTGGGGAAAATAATCCTGCTTTTCCGAGCACAGGATAGAGGCGGATAATAAGTGACACATGCACACGCACACACAGGTGTGCACACAAGCACGCACCCACACCAACACCGCCATTGAATATTTACAAGATACGATAGAATTTATAATAATAATAATGATAATGATGATGATAATAATAATAATAATAATAATAATATATATATATATATATATATATATATATATATATATATATATATATATATATATATATATATATATATAAAAAACAATATAAAACAATAAAAGCTATACTTTGATAGTAATGAGTTAGAGTCTAGTCTCTACAAATGTCAAGATCAAATTTCACGAGCCTGGCTGCTGCAGGGTCAAAATCATCCCTCAACTTCTATTCTGACAGATGATCATTACTGCAATTGATAAATTGAATATAAAGGATATATATATATATATGTCTATATATATATATGTCTATATATATATATATATATATATATATGAATGATTTTATCTATTAGGATGAAATAAGTCATGAGATTATCAATTTAGCTCAATCAATAAGAAACCCTCGTGACAATCAGTTGGTCGTGAGTTGAAATCACTATAAGGTAGTATGTTTTTTACATATCGGTTTACATCCCTTATTTTGTTGAGGATTGTTTTTGTTGTTCCTGTTACGGTTGGAGAACAAGGTGAATTCTAGATGAATATACGTCTGTCGTAAGTTCGGGTCGTCGTAACCCAGGAACTGCCGGTATTCCAACGATAAAAGAATGCTAAAACAGGACATTTTTATTGTAATAATCTAATATATATATTTTGTCCACAGACTTGAAAATTGGCATCGGCAATCTACGACAACCCTTCTAAAAAATGCTTTTTGGGGAAAAAAACTTTTTCGATCCTTTTTGGGGCATTATTCTGACGAGTCTATTGATGTTTTGTTATTCTTGTAACGCAATTGTTTAGTCATTCTTTTCATAAGCGGAGCCCAAAACAATACCTAACAAGAGAATTTGTAACATTCCTAATTCAGGCTGAAATATTACCAATGAAAAATTAAATTAAGTAGTACTTCCACCGAAAAGAAAAAAACAAATATATATACTTATTATTACTGTCATTAGAAACGGTTGACTTTTAAGTGGTATCCTTTTGATTTTTTAACCAGGTTGCTGCAATTAGAAGTAATGTAATTCTTTGCTTTAAACATAATTCCCATCAATTAGGACGAACATATACACGAAAAATGAAGCAAACAGCTAATGCTTTCTAAACCACATTTGCTGCGCTTGCAATAATTTTAAATAAAGACGTTTCTTGTTTTATTTTTGTTTTTGTTATCATCAGATGTGTCACTTCACTTATCCTAAACAACGAGAGACAAATACCAACCCGGTCTGGTTAGCAGCTGGCTTCCGGTCAGTTTGACAACCCCGATGTCCCACCAACACCCTCCCCATTGCTACACTTATCCAGAGACAAGTGAAGGGATATAATCACCCCAACCATCTCCCCATCCCCACCGCAGACACCAGGGCACGCGCAGCACGAACATCGCAAATCAAAGAAGGCACGTGTTGTAATGAATGCCGAACTATGTGAGAACTTTCGCGAGTTTCCTGGCGAGATCTTCATTGCGCTATAAGCTTCTTAGTGTCAGTAATCTTCCCCTCGGATTTGAGCTTTTGGCTGCCCGTAGTGGCGTGGCGCCGGGGATTTACGGTAGACTCATCCAGACTGATGGATTAGTGAAAAGGGGGTTGGCGATCTCTGCGTGATCCGGGGTCGGGAATGTCGCACTGGTTTGACATGACGATTTGTTTGTGGACAACAAGGAGTATTTGTGAATAATGGGAAAGAAAACATTTAGATTGGTAGGTTCTTACAGTAAAGCACGGTGCGATGCTTTTTGACTTATATCTATGTACACGAGGGCTTCCATCTAACAATTTATCTATCAAAATATTCGTCAATAACTGACAATAACAAAGATTCTTGGTCGTATGAACGTTTGCATTCTTTCAAGTATACACGTCAACGCAGACACGTGTATAGATAGATGGATAGATAGACATACAGATAGGTAAATATGAATAGACTGTAAGATGGATAAATATACATGAACAAACTGAGAAAGATAGACAGGTAGATAAATGTATAGATAAATAGATAGATAATACAGATTGATTACATATATATATATATATATATATATATATATATATATATATATATATATATATATATATATATATATATATATATATATATACTGGTTTATGAGTTTGTGCAGGTGTCTGTGTTTTCGTATAGGACACTTCTTAGTGGTAGCTTTTAATCTTATCAAGAACGACTCTACGGCACGTCTTTTTGGTAATATAAAGATGTTGGTGTAGAACAGAGAGCGTTTGAAGGTCCAGTGTTTGTGCATCGAGAAATTTTTGTTGATCATCAAAACTTATATATTTTCCTGTATGCTTCATCAGACATATTGTTTCATATCTAGGGGAGGGCCACAGTTTCTGTTTAAAACTTCATATCGATCATTTACACATGTGTAAAGCAGTTGAATTATTTTTCACACACACGCACACTCATATGTATATGTATGTGTATTCTCTCAGTACCAACAAAGATGTACATTTTTGATATAGATATTTATCATTATTGTACCCTTCTTTATTCGAAATGATATTCTTATCTAAGTTTTTATAGTAACAACATTTTAGCTGATGTCAGCTTTTTTCAGGTGATTCTGATATTTGGTAACCTGAGAATTTTCAACCGATTTTCATTTTGCTGTCCATGGCAAAGGATATCTTGAATTAGTTAATTTGTCCTTTTAAATGATCTTTTGCTTTTTTCATTAAACTAGAATGAATTATTTTCACTGTCCAACCCAGGCATTGAACTCACAATCATCACGTCACCACATATGCTCAATCAGCGTTTATATCAACTAGGCCAGGGGTCGACTAACTACGGCCTGCGGGCCAAATCTGGCCTGCAGCTTCTTATCACCTCTCCCACCCCGATTTCATTTACTATGAGACATTACATACGGAAATTATTAGTTTTTTGTCTATCTTAACGAATAAAAAATTCAGAATCGAAAAATAGAGGAAAAATATCATTCTTGCAATGGCCTCAAGTAAATCAATGTTTTATGATAAAAAAGAAGATATTTTAGAAGTAAGCGAGCTGTTTCCATAGCTTAGCATGATCAACGTTTCATTCTTTTTATTCATTCTGGTCTGCAAGACATGATGACATTTCTAATCCTGCCCGCAACCAAAAAGGTTTGCCAACCCAGAACTTGGCCATTACTGACCTTGTAAGACAAGGATGTGTTCATATTTGGACGCCTTAAACCTATTAGCTGTTCTTCCCTAACCTGTGGTTGCGAGTTCAATCTCTATGTTGGGCAGTTAAATTCGTTTATTTTGCCTCAGAGGAAAAAACAACAAAAAACAAAAAAACAAAACAAAACAAATCCAAAAACAAATGCAGTGTCACAAAATCAAATTAACTAAGAAAAATCAACTGATACGAGATATCCTCTGGCATAGGCAGCAGAATTAGAACAATCTCCCGCCGTGGATTGAATACATGGTTCATAATTCCCAAATCGTTACTAACCTCGACTGGCAGCTGAAAGATACAATCGCCAAAAATGTCCTATCTATAACAACCAAGATAAGGATAACTGTTCGAATAGAGATATGTTGTTCAGGTTTGTCGTCGCCTAAATAAAGTGTGACGAAGCTGAGTTTCTCTTTCATTTTAAAGTCAGCTATTACCGAAACCCACAGATAAGCATCGCGAAACTATTGGGTGATTTTACAATCAAGCAGGCTAAACGAGAAACTCGTACGAAGACTGGTATCACCAGACCCTTAAAAATAAGGTTCATCATACAAGAGATCTGACTCATCACTGCTAAAAGCTTCAAATATGAGTGCCTAAACAGTACTGTACTGATAAGTGTATAATAAAAAATATTCAGTGTCTTTTCCTTTCAGTTGAGAGGTAACTTTAAAAAATGAATGAAATGATTTGGTACATAATAAGGCAATCTTTGATTTGAGTGGGCCAGAAGACGGTCGCCATTTTTTTGGCCACATTTTTCCATGACTGGCTGGAAGAACGAGATCTAGCTGGAGCAACGAAGTTATCTGAAGAACGGTGGAGTTAAAACACATTAATGTCTTTTATTTTAATCACTGTGTTAATATCGGATCGATACATAGTATATTTATAATCCTGCAAAATCCAGTGAATTATAAGAAAGACTGTAAAAGGATATTCAATCGAACTTTGGACTGGTGTATGGATACATTTAATTGAATCATTAAATTAAGTTTTGTCATTTTTACTTTTGGCAACGAAGTTTGAGAGATATATGCGTTACAAAGAAACTGTAAATTGCTTAATTTGCGAAATGTCCTCTTTCTAAAAAAAATTTGCTTTTTCTTTAACTAAATGAACTTTCGATCGTGAAAATAGTTGTTTTATATTCCTGTCTCGATTAGATAAGCTTTCGATCAAACTAAGACTAAACTACATAATAATTGATTTTTGTAAAAAAAACAAACTTCTTATTAACAGAAAAAAATGACGAATTGTGAATGCGAAAAAATTGTGATTTCATACTGTTGACTTGATTAAATAAACTTTTAAAACAATGTATTTATTATTTTTCGTGAAAGGAAAGTTAAACTTTTAACGATTTGGCGTAACATATGTATCACCTAGGGTCTTTCCCTCTGTCTGTCCACAGCATATTTCCGAAAGTTCTCAATGAATTTGAATTAAATTTTCTGGAAAGGTGGGCTATGGAGTGAGGAAGACATAATTGAATTTAGGGGTGGATGCAGAAATTGTTTCGATTGATTTTGAGAATGACATAAGTGGAGGTATACACTCTGTGAGGGCTTTTTAGTTTTTGTTTACATTGTTAAACTACAGTAAATCATTCTTCAATTCCCCTCTTTTTACACATTGGATCGAACTCTCCAACAGATTTAGTTTGTTTATTTCATGAAAGTGATTCAAAATGTAAATATGATTGGAAATTATTACGGTGTTCGTGAATTATGACCCCTACTATACATATATACATTCATCCATATATACACATATGTAAATATACCTAACTATCTACCCACCTAATTACTTACATATAAACTGACGTATAAAAATACGTATATACATACGTATATGCATACACATATACAAATAAATGCATATATAGATATATACATACACACATACATACAAACATACACACACATACATGCATACTGCTCATATGAACATATACACACACACATATACATACATGCATACGTATATAAATACATACACAAATACATTAATACACACATACATTAATATGTACAAATACGTATACATACACACACATATAAATAAATGCATACAAACACACCCACCCACACACACACACACACACATATATATATATATATATATAAATTCATACGTACGTAAATATACGAATACATACATACATGCATACATACACTCATTAATACATACACAAACGCATGATAATATACACACATACTCACATACATATACACATTCATAAACACAGACCTAAATATACATATGTACATAAGTTCATACATACGTAAATACATACGTACACACATATATACACAATTACATACATACGCACACACATACATGCATACATAACCAGGAGTTATTAACAATATTTACGTATCAGGACGAATCTCCCTGAAGTCTATAAACGGTATTTTTATGTATATTAAGATTATTGTTCATAGATACTTATTTAACGCTCTGCATTTTCTCATTCATATGTATGTATGTATGTATGTATGTATGTATGTATGTATGTACGTACGTATGTACGTACGTACGTACGTACGTATGTATGTATGTATGTATGTATGTACATACGTACGTACGTATGTATGTATGTATGTATGTACATACGTACGTATGTATGTATGTATGTATGTATGTATGCATGTATGTATGTATGTAATTACGTACGCACGTATGTATGTATGTATGTAATTACGTACGCACGTATGTATGTACGTATGTATGTGAAAACATAGATGTATATATATATATATATATGAATAGAAATCCAAATTGACAAATAGTGAAGAAAGCGTATAAAAACAAAACTGGTTGCGTCAGGGTCGAACTCTTGACAGAAACTTAAAAGATATTTCGACTCCCGTAAAAACAGTTTTACTCTTACTGAAAAAAGATCTTCAAAATTGGCCATGGAAGGGGTCTTAATTAAATAGTATCTAGATATTTATCTAGATGAAAGGCATGGAAATCTAGATAATTGTAGATATAATTTGATGCAATTCTAGGTATAAATTGAAAAAAAATAAGGTGGTCTGTATGGGAAGGGGATTTGGCTGAACCCAATTTTCCTATATAAATCGTCTAGTGAGGTTGAATTAAGACTGCCTGCCAAATTTCAGCCTCCTCGGTAGCCATGACGGGTCTTTATTTTTGTGAGGGTCATTGTTGTTGTCATTGTCATTTTGTCACTGTATCAACAAGGTGAAAATGATGTAATCTCCACAGTTTGAGTTTGACAACATTCTATCGAAAATAATGCAGATTTATCTTATGTAGCATATCTTACGATATTCGCCAATCTTTACCTGGAAGGGACCGGTACCAATTTTGCATTTACTTGAACCTGAGAACTGAGGTACACTTTAATAACCCCATTAGCGCTCTAAATACGCCCGTAAAACAGGGCTATATGGGGTCTTCATAACAAAGCCTTAATACAGATTGTGTCAGTACTCATTTGAAAATGTATAATGTTGCTGAGCATCAACAAGATAGAATGGATTAATGCTGTATATCTGGTAGCAACTTTGCAGAGCTGGTGAAATATCACAAACGGTCGAGATATTTCGCTACAAGATAATCTAT
>OY735221.1:1080779-1085779 GCA_963457665.1 Thysanoteuthis rhombus
ATAGGTAGGGAGAAAAATAAAACTCTTGGTAGTAGAGGTGGGGGGGGGAGAGATTGAATAGGAAGTGGGTGGGTACACCGGGAAGAAAGAAAGAAAATTGATGCTGGTTGAAAGAATTGGTTGGATGGAGAAAGCACGGCAAAAGAATAGAGAGAAAGAGAAATTAGAGGAGCAGGAGGAGGAGGAGGAGGAGTCGAAGTCGATTTCAGTCAAACATTTAGTATTGAAAACAGTATCGCACAAGGTAGTGGTTTTTCAAACCCTAAGGTTCCGAGCAACTTTTCCAGGGTTTCAACGAAACAATATACTTGATAATTTTTCATTACATAAACTATTCTTTAGCGGCTTTTACATGAATTCATCTTTTTCTTCAACGCGAACAGTACCTTTTATATAATAAAAAAAAAAAAAAAATACAGCATTTAACCTTTTTGATTAAAAAAAAACTTCTTGGTTATTTTACACGACACCGACGCTGTTCGGTCAGAAATCGTTCATTCATTTGTCTATTTACCTCAGTACAGTAAATTTTTCTCCTTACTTCGAGTGTGTGAATATTTGGAAAATTCCATAAACAAGGCCAAAATCCTATAGTTTCATAGATATGGAAATTCATATATGTAGAAGGGAAAATTGTTTTTTGAAGGGGTTCCCCGAAAAATTTGATTATTGAATATTGAATAGGGTTTCCCGAGTAGCTAAAGTTTGAACACCACGGGCATAAGGGATAACTTTCCGTTACTTGCGACATAATGTGTATTATTATTATCATTATTATTATTATTATTATTATTATTATTATTATTATTATTATTATTATTATTATTATTATTATTATTATTATTATTATTATTATTATTATTTAAGATGAAGAATCATCATCATTATCTTCATCATCATTATCACTCATCATAAGTCCACTGCTGGACAAAGGCCTTTCTGATCCACTTCCATGACGTCCATGATTGCGCTAACCAAAATCATCATTATCACTTTTTGACTTCAGTCTACGTTCATCTTAGTTACCTATGACGTCGTACGTAGTTTGAGAACTATAACTAGCGTAATGGAATAGGCATCCACTCATGCAATCAAGGCATAGAGACATACACACACATACACACACACACACAGACGACTATACTTATACATACACATACAAGTACACACATGAATGCAAAATGAGTTTTTCCAATACGTTTCAGTATTCACTAACAACGTACAAGTGCTTCAAGACACACACGCAGTCAAACACACACGGATGATTAAACAAAACAAACACACACACACACACGCACAAACACGTGTGTACACGGACTTATGTAGATAGGGCTATACTCAGTGTAATGCAACCATCGTAGCCGCACATTCACAGGACTCAAAGATTTTAGGGTTTTTAAAAAATTTGTCTTTAGAAATATGTTTTAATTTGAGGATTTATAATGTTACGTGGAGACAAATTATTGATTCATAAAAGGCTCTACGTTCAATGAAACGTAATAATTTTATGAATATCTTATAAATAATAAAGTTTTGTTTAACTTCGATTTCACGCCGTTTCTCCCTGACAATTGAGTCCCCAACAATCTGTGATAAGCTTTAGATATTTCACTCTAAATGATTTTAAACTATAATTCCCAAAGAATTCTGTGATTTTTGGAGCACAAAAACATATTTCAAAAGCTTAACAAAAGTAACTTTAAGCATTTCTAAGTACGGAAGCATAAAACGGCTATCGTGGTCGTATCGCAAGATTTTTGTTTATATAACTAAAACTTTTGTAATGCCAAATTGGTCACTCTAAAATAATTTTGATATCTGAGTGTGTACACCAGCTAAAACCTTTATATTTTGCATTTATTTCCCCAACGTATACCCGAATACGTGTATATATATATGTCTATCTCTATCTCTCTCTCTCTCTCTCTCTATCTATCTATCTATCTATCTATCTATATATATATATATATATATATATATATATATATATATATATATATATATATATACATACATACAAGATTTGGGTCCTAAAGCAGATTTTAGACTCTTTTTGTACATGAAGTAGGAGATAAAAGGGTTGAGATTGGTTTTCAGTTGTTACAAGGTACTAAACTGATCCCCCCATGATTAATATACCTCTGTACAAAATGTCACTGGACATGAAAAGAGGGAACGTTTGATGATAAATTGATACCCATGTTTAATACATGCATATCAATTACTTACAGTTTCAAGTCTGTAGACCAGAAACATATTTCGTATTTTTTTTCATACGAAACCCCGAATTATGTCTCAATAAAATGGCATGAAAAACATTTTCGTGCTTGAAATTACACCCAACTTATCTTCTCTCACCAAGTCTATTCATAACACAATTGCTGATTTTAACCCTATACTTTATTGTATACTAACAATTCCGTTAAAATCAAAAAGTTGAATCAAGTGATTTTGTATTAATTTGTTTTCTAGCAGCTTTAATAAATTTCAAAGGAAATACATACAGACACTTCATACGTACGTATATTCTAACGTACTTGAAACAGGTTTCAGACATTTTTTAGAGTCCCTATACTTAAAACGGGGAATGAATATTATTGGGGGTGGGGATCAGTTTCTTGTTGTTATCAAGAAATTAACCGAGCCGTCCAATGATTAATGAATTATTCATACCTTCTAAAACTAAGCAAATCGAAATTATTACTATTTTCACATTCACTACATTCATTTTAATAGGGGCCCACTTTTGTTTTTAGTATTCATATAATATCACATGAATGGTGAATAAGAATGTTTTCTATGAGAACTGCGATTTAAGACGAAAAAATACCGTGTAAATTTTAACGACTATTTTCCTTCATGAAGCACATAAAATTTACTCATTTTCAATTCAAATAGTTTGATGCTCATCATTAAAGAATTAATAGACATAAAAAATAAATTCAAACCGAATCTTAATTGTTAGTTTTGTTAAGTACTAAAAGTTACTCTCATAACTATGATTTTTATTTGAATTTCGTCATCCTTTTTAATTAATCTGCTGTAAATAAAACTGGAAGTTATTAAAACGACGTTTTATTTTAAATTTAAATTTACCCTCATATTTCTATTTCGGAGAAGATTAAATAGTAAAATGAACAGAACGTTCTGTAAGAAGTGCTTATTATTTACTTATAAGCAACACCTAATTCACCAACAATTTTTAGCACTACCTGAAAATAACTGCCCTCCAGGGTTATACCCAGCTATATGAAGCCTACGGTCGTAAAAACACGAGTTGAGTTAAAAGTTAAGTTAAACTCCGTTGAACTGGGGATTGACAGGGATAGATTATCGATCCATAAAGGAGTTTAGATTAAACATAACAATTTTATGAATTTTTCATGAATGCTTTGATTTGTATGAAAATAATGGCTAAATTCAATAATAGAAGGGTTCACGAGGAATGTTATTCACTTGGCCACCATCATTGTTAAATTCACTTATGTAGACAAACACACCGGTACAAACGCACGTACACGCACATAAAGCAAAACATACATACATAAACAATCATAGCAGCATAAACATACATGCAACGAAGGGTTAACAATGGAGCAAAATCAGCATATGCTACGGACCCCACAATTTTAAGGACCTGGTGCTACATGATCGCGAACTATCATCTCTGATTTAGTGATTCTGTACTTTCGCTATCACTTCAGTATTATTCTGCTTTCAACTTTCATGTACGGCTGGAGGTTCAGGATTTCAGCTAATTATCACTTTTAATCGGGGTAATGCTTTCAACGTGGTAAATAATGAGCGCATGTTACCTACGCCATAAATATATGGCATGAATAGGAGAGTGCTTGAATTTGAAATCATAGTCGCTGTGCAAAAATCAAAACAAAAACAAAGCAATACTATTACTAAGATACTTGGCAAATTATCCAGTTGAACAGCAATTAAAAAGAATAATTACTTTACAATGTATGTATAAATGCATGTGTTCTGATATTTAAATGTTATTTTTCTAATTTTTAGGGCCCTTTTATAATATATGCTACGGCCTTGCATAAGCTTAAAAAATCCAAACATTAAAAAGAAAAGACAAGCCTAGTTTGTCACTAAATAAAAATGGTCATGTGACCAACGTCTCTTGGCAGCATGTTTGGGTGATTAATTAGAAAATTGGAAAAAGGGGTAATCAATGAATAAGTTACTTCTCTCTCCTTGTTTAGTAGTGATTTCTAGAATGTCTTGATTTAAAAAAATCAGGCGGACACAAATTAAGGAACCAATTTAGCACAAACTTATATTACAAATTGAACACTCACCCCCTACGGTAGAGCAGGGGATAGAAAACTCTCCGAAACCATTTTACCTAAACATAATAAGGAGTGAATGTTTCAATTTCCTGCCCTCTAGCTCTATAGAGACAGCCTGTACATACAGAGCGAGCCAGCCAGTCTGACAGCTTGAACACCGATGTTTTTGATGGGTTCTGATATTGGATTCGGTATTTTTCTCTAACATTTAAATCATCGATCTTTACCCCTAGAAATTAAAAAAGAGTGAAGTGAAAATAAAATCAAAGAAATTTAGCACAGTACCTATAAAAAATAGTTAAAGAATAAGACAGAAGGCATCTCGCTCATATGGAAAAAAGAAAAAGAAATATATATTTTTTGCGTTTTTAAGGTTAATTCATGATTAATTCAGAGAATTTGGGTTTCTTTTTTTAAAAATAGAATTTCTCTATCTAGATACCTTAGAATATTAATTGACTTTTGGCCAAACAGGACAAAAGTTCTCAATATATTTCAGTGAGATTTTGTCAAAGGATGGTATATGGGCATAAGTAGAATTGATTGCATTTGAAGCGAATTCTCGAATTTCTTACTGTTACCGTCCCTATTTTGTAGATATATGTCCTCATAATATACACGTCTTTGTGCATTTCAATCAAATATTCATGATGGGTAGGGCATGATGTGATGAAGAATTGGTCAAATTAT
>OY735221.1:1090779-1118279 GCA_963457665.1 Thysanoteuthis rhombus
TATATATATATATATATATACATCGATCGATCTATCTATCATTCTCAATCTATTAATATCTATCCATCTATCATAATCCATTCATATCAATCTATCTATTTATCTATTTATCTCAGTCTATACACACGTATGTATGTATGTATGTATGTATGTATGTATGTATGTATGTATGTATGTATCTAAGTTTTTCAAAAGCTATGTATGTATGTATGTATGTATGTATCTATCTATCTATCTATCTATCTATCTATCTCAGTCTGTTCAGATCTATCTATCTATTTCAATCAGTTCAGATTTGTCCATCTATCTATCTATCAATCTATCTATCTATCTATCTATCCAAATAATTCAACACATATCTTTTTCGGAAAATCGGAACATCATAACA
Source organism: Thysanoteuthis rhombus (assembly GCA_963457665.1). Classification (NCBI taxonomy): domain Eukaryota; kingdom Metazoa; phylum Mollusca; class Cephalopoda; order Oegopsida; family Thysanoteuthidae; genus Thysanoteuthis; species Thysanoteuthis major. Next base: position 1,091,168 of record OY735221.1, read on the forward strand.
CCTGCAGATTAGACGAACACGTGTAAAATTACTGTTCACATTTATTGAGGACAAAATCCCCAGAATAAGTAACAAAAAAGACCAAATATAAAAAGACAATGAAATTATCCGGACTTTTTTTCATCTGCATTAGATCCCTTCATTATTCAATCGTTAAGAATCTTCCGGATTATTTTTTTGTTCTCTCATTTCTCGTTTGTATGTATCTTCATGCATTTCTTTCTTTTTTCTTTGTTCCTCTCATTCTATCTTTCTTTCTTTTTTGTTTCTTTAGGCCTTTCTTTTCTTTCTTTCTCTTTTTTCTTTCTTTCTTTCTTTCCTTCTTTCTGTTCCTCCTTTTCCATTTTTTCTTTCCTTCCCTCTCTTTTGATATTCTTTCTTTTTCTCCCTGATTGCTGCCTTTTCTTTCGCTCACTCACCTAAATTGTTTTTTCTTTCTTTCTTTCTTTTTTTCTTCCTTTCTTTCTTTTTTTTCACTCACTGTTTCTGCCTCTGTTTTTTTCTCCCCTCCTCATAATTCTGCTCCCTCTCCTCTTCTCTCATTTCGTCGTTTTAAAAAATTTTCCTCGGAATATTTTTTCCATTGGTCAAATGGAGCGATCGTAATTTCGTTACAGAATTTGTAATCCTATAATTCATTGCAAGCAACACCATCAAAGAGACACATTAGTTTGTAATGTGGTTAAATAGATTGAGGGCTGAACCTGATTAAGGTGCTTGATTATATTTTACTAATTTTGTTAGTTGCCACCACCGACAACAAGCTCAGTGGAATTGAGTACCGGGATCGAATAGGGGAGGGGTCGAGGGAGATAGCGTGAGTGCAAAGACGGGAAAGAGAGATGAGAGTAGAATAGAAATAGGGAGAGAGAGAGAGATAGAGATGAGTGAGAGAAAAGGAGAGAAGGGAAAAAGTAAATATATATATATATATATATATATATATAGAGAGAGAGAGAGAGAGAGAGAGATGAGAGAAATGGGGAGAGGGAAGGAGAGGGGATTAGAAGGAAAGAGGGAGAAGGCGATATAGAGAGGAAAAGAGAGGAGGAAAAGGGGAAGAGCAAAAAGGGTGAGAGGGAGAGAGAGAGAAATGAAGAGAGCGAGAGAGAAGGAGAGATGAAGAGTGAGGGAAGAGAAAGGGATAGAAAGAGGAAGATATATATATATATATATATATATATATATATATATATAGAGAGAGAGAGAGAGAGAGAGAGATGGAAGAGAGAAATTCAATGGGAGAATAAGCACGTTGGGAATATTATTAAGGAGAGTGATGGCTGAACATTGTTATTGGGAGTTGAGTTGGTTTCCCGAGACAAATCAACACGTGCAGCAACTAATGGAATGGACGTTGGATTCCATCTATGCTTGAACTGCACTCGGGTATCCTTCCGATCTTCAGAATGAAAAAAAAAAATCATAGGGAACTTCACAAACAATATCTATCTATTTGCTCTTGTCTATCTACAACACATACACACACACACACACACACACACACACACACACACACACACACACACACACACCTGCATAGATGAGTTTATGGGAACTCTTTGGTTAAAAGGGACAGGGTGCTAGATTTTGCCCCAAAGTCTCCCTGCACCCTGGCTTGTACGTCAATAGTTCAAGCCCAGACAGGTTGCGTTTACTTTGCATTAGTTTGAGCTCAAGGCCACAAGTATAAGGCACCCAGTGAGCATTGAACTCACTACTCAGAAGTAATGATCTCTGACTAACCATTACCCCACGGTGGCGCGCCCGATTCCAGCTCATATATGATATCATCATCATCATCATCATCATTACCAGCTTTTTGACGTCTAACGTTGATCCATTTGATCTCTCTATTGTGGGCCTCGTGGCGCCAATATCTCCTGAATCTGTCTTAATTATCACATCATTTTATTTTCTACCGGTCGCAATACCGTACATGATCTTTGAGGACCCGCGTTGTGAGCTGCGATGTCCAACGGTGGTCTGAAATTCTTGCAGCATGACCAGCCCATTGCCATTTGAGTTTTATATTCGATTCCATGATATCTCTGACTCCTATGTGTGCTGTGCTGTCTTGTGATCTCTCCATGTGATGCTTAGCATGTTCCTCTCTTATGTACGTAGCAAGGTTCTTTCAACCGTACAATATATGTATGAATTGCTCTTCCAAGTCTGATATTCATAGGCTCTAGCCAGTGTCAATCGCACTTCTGATGAATTGTTTAAAACCGCTTTTGTGAAATCCAGAATTGTATGAGCCGTCAGCCACATGCAAATTATTGGAAACTTATGTTATGTATGGAGGTAGAGGGCTGAAAAATTCAATATATACTTCTTATTATATCTACGTTAATTCTATATGCCTCCACCATATCGGCTTTTAGTGGGGAGATTCAATTTGCGTTGGAAGTTTTTGCCAAATTGGTCTCTTTGTTTGTGCTCAGCAGCATTCGCGCTTGGTTTTGGAGAATTCAGACTTATATCAACATAAGGCGAGAGATGTAATGTATTCATTGATCATCCCCCACTTTTTTTTCTCAATTACTTAATAATCATCCGAACACAGCATGCTGCCAGAAGACGTTAGTCGCTTGACAGTCTCTATTGAGTGACTAACCAAACGTGTTTCCTTTTATATCCAATGTTATGCTATTTCTAATGGAGTTCAAGCTTTGACTGCATTCAGTATGATGATAAATTAACGCCCACATTACATTTAAATATATTCCAAAGGGGTGGGTGGCTTGATTTTGCCAAGAAGTTCCCTTCCCCAACACTGGCTCATACGTTTATGGTTCAAACCAAACTTTATGGTGCGTAGAGCATCCAGTCATAATTGTCATGTAAAATTATTTTCGGTCCGTCGTACAAGACTACGACCAGGAAGTATTTTGGTTACCTCGCTTTAGTGATGCCAATTTAGATAATTTCATAAGTAAATTCAGATAATTAGAAAGTGTGGAAGCCAAGGGAGATAATCTATAGAAACTTTGAAGAAATATCTATAATCTCTTATTTTCAAATTTTTTGTAATATTTCTTCAGAACCGCTGATACAAAAACCTCGTCATTGCATTGCCTTGTGTGCTGATTAATATATCTGGTGAATGCCAGTTTCATACAATGGCCAGTTGTCGAGCAATCGCTGCATACACACACGCATGCATACATACATACATACATACAGATTCCTTTAATTGAATTTTGATGTATTAGGGCAGGGACCGCTCTAAAATTGTATGCTTGGAAGGCAGTTATAATAGTCTCGTAAAATAATGTTTGGTACGTCGAAGTATTCCTGTTACTTACTTCAGAGATGCAAATTTAGATATTTTGTATCTAAATTTAGATCTATTATTCTAGATAGAAAATCTATAATCTGTGATTTTTAAGTCTATTTTTCATAAGAACTCTCGAGAACCACTGATCAAAAAAGTTCAATCGCGACCCTGCGGTGTCTGTTGTGCTGAATATCATATTTATCAACTTCGGACAATGGCCAGTATCCGAATAATTGTGGTACATTGGATCTCTTAAGAATTGCTGATCCAAACAACTTTAAAGTCGACATTGCAATGTCCGGTGTACTGTCTATTATATCTGACGAATATCAGCTTCGTTCAATGACCAGTTATTGAGTAATCACGGTATACACACACGATACTTCTACCGAAATAGATATTTTTAAATTCTTTCTTTTTCTCAAGAAAGTCCGTTCAGGTAATGTTTTAAATTGAAGACGAATCTATATTCGTGCTCCTATTCTGAATAAGAGGATACATACTCACAAAATCTTCTGAATGCTAGCCTGCTTGGTTAGCTAGTGTCCTTACGCTAGCTCCGGCATCAGCCGTCTCAGTCTGGGCTTCACATACTAGGTTTCTCTTGTCTCAGGTTGCGATATGTGGAATAGAGGTGACATACACCCAGAGTGGCGTCACTTGCTTCACAATCTCTGCTTGGAGTATCTGGTTTCCCAAGCGGTCACAGGCTAAGCTCGATGTTGTTTAACTTCGATGATCACACGAGAAGCAATGTATTCAACGTGATTTGGCCGTAAGCTAATGCCGGCTACGCTATTCTAAATTAAACGCTGGGCACTTTTTGCGAAGTTTTACGCCCGGAAATCTGGCTAAATTATAAAGGTCTTTTCTGGATCGGTTGGAGTAACCCTCCGAAGAGACATAAAGTTGACTCGCTTGGTTATAATTAAGCCAGCCAACCAGACCAACATTGTTCTCGGTGGCATTGCCCTGAGGGCTTGTGTGTAAAAAAACACGTAACCAGCAAGTTGCCCAAATGAGTTAAAACGAAGGATCCTTCTGTGTCCAGAGAAACACCTACCCCGTCTGAATACCGTAAATCACTGGACCCAAAATGAACAAATCTGCCCGAGGGGTCGGGAAATATCTATTGTCGAGCTGGTCATTACTTTACTTCAACGCATTCAAAGAACTCTGTACACGTTGTGGAATCTCTTGATGTTATTAGTTAGATGACCAGAGACTCGTCTTCATTTTCAGAAGGGAAGAACATTGGGTAGTCAACCAATTTTGATCGAAAATGTTTTTTTTTTCACTCTCCCCCTCCCTCTCTTTCACATTGTCTCCACTTTCTTCGTTGGGGTTGTTTAGGCTCATGTTAAAGTGTATGCTCGTCTGCGTGTGTTTAAGTGTATGTGTATTAGAGCATTTGTGTATGTATGTGTTTACATGCGTATGTTTGTACATGTGTCTGAGTGTGTGCGTTATTGTGTGTGTTCGTGTGCGCTTTTATATGCGTGCATGTTTTGTGTATGCTTGTATGTGTGTGTATGTGTTTGTGGAAATCAGGGCATTTTCGGAAACTTCAGGGTGGAAGCCGCTCCGCAGAAGAACGTTGAGACGGAAAAGTAGCCTAATAAACTTTTACCTCTGGGTCCCCGGCGGCGTCGTAATGCTCTCTCTGGGAGTAATTCGGAATCAAGGGGGAGGGGAGCCAGCATTTGCCATGCACCTATATTATAAACAAAAGCTGACCTAGAATACACACGAACATCCATATTCTTGTGAGGATAATTGGGATCATCTTAGATAGGTAACTAACCCTAACCCTAACCTGGAATCAAAATGAACTTCCGCTGGTGATTCCACAATACTAGAGCGAAGAATAAAAATATGCTTTTAAGGAACAAGCCTGGCTGCTGCAGAGTCAAAACCACCCCTAATTATATCTCGTCAGCTGGTGATTACTGAAACTTTTGTACTGTATATATAATAAATACATTTGCAGACGTGTAAATCATATCAGTTTCCCCAGGATTCGCGACAATTCTCTATCATGGGCGTCGCAGAGCCAGTATTGCCTGAATCTGTCTAGTTCATCTCTCTATCTTGTGTTCTGTCGGCCTCGGTTTCTTATGTGATCTTTGGGGATCCATCTTGTGAGACATGATGTCCATCGGTCGTCTTTCATTCTTGCAACATGGCCTGCCCATTGCCATTTGAGTTTTTTAATAGTTTGTATGATGTCATGGACACCCGTTTTCTCTCTTATATACTGTGCTGTTTTTAGTAGCATATATTACGGGTCTCGCATTTTCTCGGACCCTGCGCTAAATGCTTGCAAGCTATAAATTCTGGTTCAGTGATTCTACGGTCACCCAATACTATAGTGTTACACTGTTTTCCACTTTCATGAACTTCAAAGTCAATGCCTTCAGCCAATTGTAACTTTTAATTTGGGTTATCACTTACATTACAATTTTTTTTCAATAGATTTTTTGTGTCGCTTCAGTCACCCATTCCCCAATATATGTCGATGCAATTTATGTAATCTTCAAAAGTTTTTTTTCTTTGTTTCCCATATACTTTGTTTTTATTATACAATGTATAAATTGTCTCTTCTTGGGACTATCAGTTATTTACCATGTAAATATACATACAAAGCCTAAATTTGAAGGTATTTGAAGCTGAAGTCATAGCCACTGAGCAAAGTTTTACTTTTACTGAAATATCAGACACATTTATATTATCTTGCTGTAAATGAATGATTTAATGACTTACAATCTGAGTGAAAATGTATTTGTTTAATATTTGTGTATTTTCCCAATTCAGGGCCCCTTTTTATGTTATATGCGATAGGCCCCACACTTGCTTTATCTGACCCTACATAATTACTATTTGCCATTCAGTTTGATAGATCAGTAGTCACGGCATTTCCCTCTTCTTGTCATTCATATTAAAACAGCTTTAAACTTCATCTCACTTCGACGGTAGTTTCTCTTACGGTTAGACGTTAATGTTTAAAATTTCGTTTTCAAATGAAGAAAATGAGATAAATCCAAACAAGAACTCACATCTATCAACCCCAGCGGATGAACGAGTGAGCAATTGTGAATGAACACCACAGATTTCATTTGACTTTCATTTATTCTTTTTCTTACTCCCCTCACCCGCTTTTCTTTTTTTCCTCTCTCTCTCTCTCTCACTCTCTTTCAATTTCTATCTCCCCCTCTACTAATCTCTGTGTATCCTCCTCCTTCCCCATCTCTCATCGTCTTTCTCTACTCTCTTTCCTCTCCCCTTTCTCTTTTACCCCCCTCATTCCCCTCCTACCTCTCTCTCTTTGGCTATATTACAGAATCTAATCTCCCTCTATCCCCTCTCTCTTTCCTTTTGCTTTCTCTCTCTCTCCACACACTCTCTTTCTCCTTTCCTGTTCTCCCCCTCCATCTTCATCTCTCCCTCCCATCTACTTCAAAGGCAAACTAATTACACATCTCGCAATCTCTTTCGGAATCTAATCGTCCCCTCCAGGCTTTATAAAATACTCTTCCTTTATTCAAAACTACTTTCAGCAGCAACATAATTAAAACCAACAAAACGACGACTCTGGCTCTCCGTAACGAAGCAATATCTATTCCCACCGTTCTACTAGATTCAGTTAAAAGTCGAAACTGAACAACCGTAGCCATCAAAGATGGCAGAGGCGTCTGTCCCTTTTTTAAAGAATATATGCATACGTTTGTTTGCATGTTGCAGCGCTCCTGGCCTTACCTTTTCATTAACAGACTTGAAAATTGGCACCAGTATTCCACTAAACCCCTTTAAAAACATTTTTTGGTGTTTGGAAAATAAGACTTCTCGACTTTTGGAAGGCCTTATTGTGACTGTCAACTAATAACATCTTAATTCTCCGGAATGTAGTTGTTTCTAGACGTTTTTTTCATTCTATTTTAGATCTTTTTCCAGTGGAAAACGACAGCGATAATAGATGATGAATAGAATTTTTTTTCTGACCATATTTATTCTCAGATGGAATTTTTTTTTAAATTTCGAATTTTGACGCTACGGTTGTTCAATTATTGACTGTGATGGCAGATTTGTTTACTTTCTAAATAGTTGAATTTGAAAACTGTGCAATTATCTATTCAAGTTAGAGATATCATTGAAACAATAAGAAAATTCAAATGGCAATGGGCTGGTTATGTGGCAAGAATGGCAGACGACAGATGAAAACAGTTTGAACTCCAACATCATATGCGAAACTGTCCAACAAAAATAAGAAGGCATGGAGAAGTAAGCAAGTTTAGAGAGTACTGGCTCTGAGTTGCCCATGATAGAGAGGTCTGGGGAAGGTCTATATCCAAAGACGGACGCTAAAAGGCTGTTACTGCAGATGATTTTGACGATGATGGAAACGTTGGGCTTGGTAAATACCAATACGGACGTAATGTTTATTTGTGTTTATGTCGGCGTATTTACAAGTGAACCTGTCTGTTAACAAGTTAGAAACCATCAACTAAAAATGTCATCAAAACCGTCAACATAGGTTTCTTCAGTTTTTAAACTGGTCTAGCTGGTTGACTAGCTACGTATGAATCACGTGTATAGGCTGCAACAAATGGGCTAGAAGACTTAAAATTCTTATACTTATCATTTCTAGATTTTTCTTCAAACTTTACCTCTGAATAAGTTTTTATTGCAATTTTAGTGTATGCTAAATTGATCCCTTAGTATGTGTCATGTTTGTTTTTTGAAAGATCGGAAATTTTTTAGTGATCACTGACCAATATAAGGTAAGGGGATCAATTTATTCATTGACCACCCCTTTTTCCAATCGTTCGATTGATCACCCTCAACACGGTATATTGCTAAAAGACGTTGGTCATGTGACAGTTTCTATTTAGAGACTAACCTGATCTGTCCTAATGGTCGTTCACTTCCATGATTATGGCAGTTTTAGAATAGCAAAGCAGGAGAGGCCTTGGCGAATAGAGTTCAAACCCAATATATATTGAAAAGTATCGACATTTTTGTTTGTTCACTTTTCTAGTAAGTCTTTCGAGTTTTCTGATGTTGTTAGTCGGTTTAAATATAAAACAAGTTAATGCAACTGAAATGACGTAACTAATAAGAGATATCATTGATACCATTAAAAATCGAAAATTGAGACAAACGCAGTGACAATGAAACCAACCTTGAAAAAGACAAGCGATTGTGGAAAGCTCTTGGTTTAAACCAAGTAAATACATGAATTTCAGAAAAGTCACCCACTTGTTCGAACCGACTTCGAGAAATAACACCAGACAAATGTTTATATTAATCTATAATTTCTCGTTTTTGTTCAAATTTATATGATTAAAAAACGCATAGTGCATTAATACACAACATTTTTGATATTACTTTTTAAAAGAAGAGATAGAGCATATATATATATATATATATATATATATATATATATATATATATATATATATATATATATATATATATATTAGTGCGTGTGTGTGTGTGGAAGTATAGACATTTTAGTATTGATACAAATATAGCAGAAGATAATGAGAATACTTCGAAATCAAAAACTTATTGTATAGATATAAACAAAAACAAGAATTTTACCACAAGATTAACTCTAGTTTATCTGTAACACGTACTTACTAAATACATGATAGTTTCTCTTACTTCAGAACAATATACAGCTATGGAATTTTTATATTAAGGGCTACACGAATCAAACAATTGAAAATGTTTTTTTGGATGGCTCTGGTGACGTACGCACATGGTAACGAGTACGTGGATTTTGTTTTCCCAATAGATGTATCGTGAGTTCTTGGAGCGGTAAGATTAACAGAATATATATATATATATATATATATATATATATATATATATATATATATATATATATATATATATATATATATATATATATATATATATGCAGATAAAAGTAACCAGACCGATGCCATGATTCTGATATAAACAAAACTTGAAAAAAGTTCCTCAGGGAGAGTTGATCAGTGGGGAGTTCGGGAGGAGTTGATCATCTGAAAGTTTTGAAGAGAGAACGTTGCCCTCTTCGAATACTAAATCTGGTATACGCGTCTCCTGTTACTTCACCGGTGAGTTTCCAGGGTTAGGGTGTACCTTGGTGTGGCAAACACATCCTTCAACACTGATGATGAGATACAATAGGGTGTGTGTGAACATCCAACAAAACCATTGAGGTTTTAGAGAAATCGCTCAGAAGGATTTCAAAGAAAAAGACAATGTCTTCTCTAAAAAGAACGTTATGTGGCAATATTTTTGTGTCTGGTTATGCATAGATTTGGAGGTACGATTTGCTTAGTTAGTAAAGGTGTAGACAATGGAATCGGTGACCCAAGTTCAAACTCTGATGTTAATGTTGCATTGAATTTCTGCCACTCTGTACGAGAATGGCAGCTCCCAGGAGAGCCTGTTGTCATACATCTTCGAAGGAACAGTGTGCGCGCGACAAAGGACAAAGGGTGCAATGTCTGGTCCTATCTTGCAAGATGCTTTAATAATCGACTGCAGAACAAATGGTCACCATCCGAAAATGACCTAGCTAGAAGTCGCTTAACTTCAGTGATTTTTACTGGGCGCTCATAACTTCAGCTTCACCAAGTTGAGGCAGTATCGCAGTTTACATAATCAATAAGCAAGTCATAACCTTCATTGGGAATAAAGTTTTATCATTTATTCATTATACAATGAACCTAATTCACCAAATATTTCACCAGATAGTAACAGCCCCATTTATATCAAACAAGTGGAGTCAACTGATTCGTTATGACAAATTTCAAAGGGAATATTCTATTTTTAATTATCTCTGTACATCCATATATTTTAGTGTATTTGAAAACCGTTCAGAGTAGAGTCTCTCCATTCTAAATGTGGGAGGGGGATCTGTTTTCTAAGCAAGAGCGACTGAAAACGTAATCAGTATGAGGGAACTTTTTATTGTCACGCAAAAGTTGTATAAGGCATCCTTATTTCTTGAAAACTTCAATAAGATGTTTTCACTTAATAGACTTTAAACCGGTGAATTATTTTTAGTTATTGGAGTCGTGATTTAGTGACGTGGTAGGAATATATTCTCGTGGGCATGAGTTCTGATCTCTCGTTGAGAGGATTTTGCTGGTCAGATATATATATATATATATATATATATATATATATATATATATATATATATATATATATATATATAATAAAAATAAAGATGGAATGGACACTTACCGAGAACAGATGGTAGCAGATAGAGCAAAATACTATAGTGAAACAATGGTTAACCATTGTGAGAGACAACATTCCAATAAAACGTTGTTTTACATATAATATAGAAAGCTTTCTCTCACTCTCTCTCTCTACATATATATATATATATATATATATATATATATATATATATATATAAAGAAATGGATATATGGTCCGACAGATTGATTAAAAATTGCGTTATATTGAATTGAAATTCTTATCTGAGATGATCTCCTATTATTAGATGATTAATATATTATTTGGTCTGGACAAAGAGAATTGAATAAACAATTAAAGGAAATGGAGCTGTTGCAGGAATCGAACCTACGACTGATGGGGTTGACACTTCAGAATTATTTGGCTCAGTTGTAGAAACAGCGCTACATTGCAGCGGCAACCCTATTGGTTGCAGGTTCGCTTTCTGAAACAGTCCTATTTTCTTTAATTATTCATTCGATTCACGATGTCTAGACCAAATGATATATTGAGCGTGTAATGACGGGGGATCATTTCAAATGATAGTTTCAATTTAATATAATGCAATTCAAAATTATGTATATATGTATATATATCAAACATACTTAAGACAAAGTGCAATATTTTGTTAAAAACGATGGACAAGTTCGTTCAAATCAAGTGGATATATATATATATATATTTATATATATATATATATATATATATATATATATATATATATATATATATATAAAATCATACTCACTTAACGACAGATTGCCTATGAATATGCACTATATAAATGTAATCATACACGAGCATTTAGCTTTACAGTTTCAGAAGAGAAACAAAGAAATGAGTTTTGTAAACGACTTTCGGCGAATTTAATCAAAAAATGCTCCAAGTTGCTACTGCTATTCTGTTTATTAAGTTCTGAAACAACGTTTTCCCAATTGGCAATAAAGTTATTATGAAAGTCACTTTTGCACAGTGATTCTGAACGTGAGTGTACGCCCCCACAAGGGGGCAATTTGATTTTGGGTTTGAAGAGCGGAAAAAATTGGATCGTTCTAAGGCTTCATTGATTAATTCCTAATTACACAATACTGTTAATTACTGATCTTATTAACAAATGATTTTGTGAATCAAAAGTAGTTCTGTTATAGGGCTTCATACGTATTGGAACAATTTAGAACTTGATTAAAATTTTCTTTGCTGTTGGAATTATGTGTTGCTGATTTAGATTTCTTTTTTTTTCACTGCGCATTTTGGTAAATATCTGAAAATAATATTAGATTATTGAACCTTTCTAACACCAAATTTGTTTTATAATAGTAAGGGAGGAATTGATCAAAATGCGAAAGCTCAAAATTTGCCTGTAAGTCAAGAATTCAATTATACATATTTTTGTTTGCTACATTCATAATTGAGTTACTTATTTTTAAAATAGATGGCATCAAAATTTTGGTCGGTTTGAGTGAGGCATTGCGCAAAAAGGTTAAGAATCCTTGATTTAGCTTTAGTTGAAATAGTTGAAATGTTGCCCGTAGATACAAGACACGCCTTTTAAATCAAGAATTGAATTTGAGATGATCAAGCAAAACATTCATCCTTTTTTTATTTTGAATAAGCAAAACTCTAAACAAATGTATTTTAAACTATATTCTCTTCAAAATGTAGGTGTTTTTTTTTGATAATCCTGTTAATTAAAATCAACTATTTTTTATCAAATACTATTTCTACAAAATTTCTCCATTTTAGGAGATTTTAAATTGCTAAATCAAATCTTGATTAACTCAATGCATTTTAAAGGTTATATATATATATATATATATATATATATATATATATATATATATATATATATATATATATATATATAGATCCTGGCAGTGGACTCTGGTTCCACATGGTACATTTTAATACACACTCACACAGCACATACCACTGATGATGGGAAGAATCCCGAAACATGTATGGACTATTTACTTATAAGGATTAATAAACCTTACCACCAAACACTTCACTCCCGAGTCCGTCTCACTCTCTACTGTACACATTATATATATATATATATATATATATATATATATATACATATATATATATATATATATCCTCAATCATAGTTACAATTTGAAATGTTTTGGGTATCTACCTGATTGAGATGAAGAACGTAGATTTTATTTTATGCAGGCATATTTTGGTGTTATGTATTGAAAATATGAAATGTGTGTTTAGTCTATGCGCTTACACACGAAGAAAAATCTAGTGAATTGTTTTGTTTGTTTCAAAGTAGCACACACCAACACACACCAACATATGCATATATATTTATACACGCACACTCACACGCCAACACACACATATAGATCAAAATGTTTCTTCAATACGTAAGAATATAAAAAAGAAACCGATTCTGTCCGTTGTTAATGATATTTAATCAAAATGCTCTTTACTTATCAATGTAGATAGAGCTACTAATATATGAAATAACATATGTTTGTATTAAGAGTAATAGATTATAGCTGTATGGATGGTACAAACATATGTTATTCAAATGAGAATGGACTCTTTCTTTTCATAATTACAAGAACAAAACATATTGCCGGTTGCTGAAGAGTGCATTAGGCACGAAATGCTGACATTCATCAGGTATACATCCTTGTAAATCTTATATTTCTCTCACTCTCCCCTTCAATCTTTCTCTCTCTCTCTCTCTCTCTATATATATATATATATATATATATAGAGAGAGAGAGAGAGAGAGTGAAATTGCATTCATGTTCTAAAGATTTAATAAAATACTCAATTCAAAGAATGATATAAAAACAATAAAAACAAAAAAAAATAATGATAAAATTCGTTTGTGATTAACAGAACGCTGCCCTCCAAGTGCACTGCAATGCAAATCTCTATTATCCACGTCTATCAATTTTGATCCCAATAGTTCAATTACGCATTTTGACAGCATCAGTAAACTAGTCATTAAATATTCATCAATACTGTAACAATATACAAGCGATGAATATGTCTGACTTAATCATGTTTTCCAACGTTTAGAAGAAAAGCTACAGAATAGATTTTGCCGAAAAGTATACATTAAAGTAAAGTAAAGTGTGAGAGATATCTCTTGAAAAAAAAAGCCCTTGTCCTTTACCAGTAATCCATTACAAGTTATCAATTGCAAGTATTCCATTGTAAGATAAAAGCTCTGAATCACAGGTAGAAATGACTTAAAATCAATCATTAAAAAACAGACATTTTGGTGAGTTCGTCATATAACTGCAATGACGGAAAATTCAGTCATTTACAGTCAACGCCTTGAACTTTCTTTTACTTGAAACTTTCTTCTGCATGAAGAGAGAAATCATTTTCCCATTTATTTCTGTCAAATAGAACTTATTTTGTAATAAAACCATTGATCACATTATGCCGTGTTGAGTAATGAATTTAAAAAATACTAGGAAAAGAGGTGATCAATATAATATTTACTTCTCTCGCCTTTTTTGGGCAATGGTCACTACAAAAGTCAAAAAGCAAGCGGACACTAACTAAAATATTAATTGAACATAAACCCACAATGCAACTCCATTAAAAACCCTCTTGCGGGATGGGAAAGAAAAAAAGTTTTTTTTCTTGAATTTTCAGCCTTCTGGTGTCATTAGTGCCGTCCGTACGCGTGATTCATACACAGCCAGCCGGCCAGCCAGCCAGCCTGCAAGCCAGCTAGCCAGCCAGCCAGCCAGCCAATCAGAACAACAAAGAAACTGTGAGACAGTTTTGGTTGACAGTTTCTGATACACTAATGTTCACTCGAGTAAATTTCGATGAGAAATCTCCATCTTTCTTAAAGCTAAAACAAAAACACATAAATTTTATAGTAAGTCGAATATATATATATATATATATATATATATATATATATATATATATATATATATATATATAATGACGTAAATGATTCGCCTCACAATCATGTTTATCGATGTTTTTAGGGTGTGCCAATTTTTTTAAGGTGAAGGTCTTTCTGATTCTGTTTGTATATTTTTCCTTTTCTTTTTCTGTCTGATAATTGGCCATTGCTTGTTATGCTTTTTGGTTTTATATAGTAGGGATATTTGCTTGCTGGTAGTTATGAATTATAAATCAGCAGGGGATACTCTCAGCATTTTCTTTATCAGTTTGTTGTTAAAACATCAGCCCTTTGTGATATTTTTCCTCTCTGAGAGTATTCTATTCTTACTTAAATATGTTCCCTAGTTTTTAGGGTTCACTTTTACATGACCTTATTTGTTCGTTTAATTATTTTAGTTTTAGTCTATTTCTACATATCTAAGATAGTAATGGTGATTGGGTTGTTTAATTTTTAGTATACCAATACATGGGATGCTAAATTACGTTTTTTTGATTGGAATTTTGAGTAGTGCCGGCACTTTAACGCCACATCATTTTTTCTTTTTAATAATTCAGTTTTTTGTTCTATTGGCGAAAGTGAGGATTTCAAATTTCTCATTCGAACATAGGTAACATGGGGTTTCATTTTTCTGGCATGCACGTGTTTGTTCTAATATTTTCCATTTTACTGTGGGTTTGAGATGGCTATCGTTTAGTCTCCAATAATATGTCGACAGTGATGTGCTATTTTTGTATTTTTTGCCCGAAGAAGCCCAAACAGGACAGAAACATAAACATGATTGAGCAGCGAATCCTTTACTTTTTCATATTTTAAGCTCTATTCAACGTAATGTTTAATGTTCAATGTATCAAGCACTCTACGAAATAAACCCATCAAACATCAGATAAGGTATTATATTGTGTGCAATTCCTGATCAGTTATATATATATATATATATATATATATATATATATATATATATATATATATCACGTTTATGCTTCTACCCTGTTTGGGCTTCTCCAGGTGGATGATTTGGTTTATCTTAGATTCCTTTTTAGGACATTTTTATGGGGTGTCTATTTTTCTAGGTGGTAGGAAGTGGTAGGTATTTTTGTTTAGGGGTTGGTCATTGCTTGCAGAGTTTTTTGTTTATCTAATGGAGATGCTAAGCTTGTTGGTAGTTATGAATTATAAATCATCAGAGTATGGTGTAGGCATTTTTTGTGACCAGTATCTGGTTGCTCTATCAGTCCTTTTATGGTATGTCTCCTCTTTGAGAGAATTTATTCTCACTTAAATCTGTTTCCCAATATTAGAGTTCCGTTTATTTGACCTTAGTAGTTATTTGATTATTTTGGGTTTGGTCTCTTTCCACATGTCTGAGATAATTATGTTGATTGGGTTATTCTTTAAGATGGCCATGTGAATAATATATCTATGGTTAGTTTTAGTATATCTTTATATGGGTCATTGAGTTATGTCTGTTAATAGAAATTTGGAGCAGTACTGGCATTTTAACGCTATCACTTTTCTCTTTAATAACTCTGTTCTTTGTTTTTTGTTCTGTCGGCAGAAGTGAGGATTTCAAATTTCTCATTTAGGCATAGGTAAAATGGGGTTTCAATACTTTGGCAGGTGTATGTTTGTTTTAATATTTTCCATTTTGCTGTAGGTTTGAGATTGATATCAGTCAGTCTCCTACAATATGTCAACAGTGATGTACTATTTTTATATTTTTCGTTTGTAAATGATGATATATGGTCAACTAATCTTAGTTTAAAGGGTATTTCCGATGTTTTTATATGATATTTCACTTCTAAGGGTTTGTCTGGCGATGATTTTTCGGCTCGGTATACGATATTTGATTTGTAAGATTTATTTTGCAAAAGGCATTTGTTTTTGTACATACAATTGCAATCTAGTTTATTTATGCTTTCTTTGTTAGTATTATTCCTAATTACCCTATCATTATATCTTATTTTGAGTTTATCAAAATTATCCGTACGACTGTAGCTAATTTTCAGTTTGTCCTTGTTAAATATTCTACTCAGTGGGTTGCTCAGGGTGGGAGTATTTTTTCTATTAATTTGATAAATGTTTTTCCTAGAATAGTTTTTACTTGCGCGTTGAATGGTGGTGTACACCTAATAATTTTCCTACCTCTACTTTTTCTTCTGCTATGTTTTACTCTATTGGATTTAACTTTTTGGGATAAAAAAAATTCGTCGACAAGGAGCATCTTTTCAATGTTTTAGTAATCTTTTCTTTGGTTTCAATAAACATTTTATAAAAGATATTCATTGACACCAAAAGTGCCTTCAAATGCACGCAGTTAAAATTGTTGTGAAATTGCCGAAGACCTTGGAAATAGCTAGTTGTTTAGCCGAAAGCGCTAGGTATGATAAAACTTTTGATCAACTATGACATTCTATAATTCTAAACACACGTTCTATTGGATTGAATCAAAAGAGAATTTAATAATAAATAAACAAAATGTTCTTTTCTGTCATATTCAACCAGACGTGCATAGATGAAGGATTGCTGTTCCTCCCACATGTATATGTGTGTGTGTGAGAGAGAGAGAGAAAGAGAGAGAGAGAGAGAAAGAGAGAGAGAGAGAGAGAGAGACAGTGTGTCTGTTTGTACGAATACGTTTAAATACACATATATATGGGCGTAAGTACATCAATAAGACTCTACACATGAAGGCTATCAGGAAGCAAAGCGTTTATGATAATATAATCTCCTCCTGTGTCAATACACTTAACCCAACACTTCTCCGCTATTTGTTCGCCAAATCGAACATTATACAGTAAAATATTCCGTATCAAAATCCAGCTTATGCGCGCACACACACACATATGTATATTCTGTTTTACAGCTTTAAACACTGAAGATGATGTAATATATTTTTAATGAATATTTAATATCATTTTAGTCAATTATTTCTAAATACTTGTCCATGTAACTAATGTAAGATTTTAAAAGAGTTTGATGGATTACATAGGATTTGATAAAGGATTACTCTCTCTCTCTCTCTCTCTCTCTCTCTCTCTCTATATATATATATATATATATACATATATATATATATATAAATATATATATATATATATATATATATATATATATATATATATATATATATATATATATATCATGAAAAAAGTTGTGAATTCATGTTGTGTCTACCGTGATATAATATGCTGAGTAGAAATGGTAAAAACATTTCTATCAATATATTCAACAAAACTGTTTAGTTATTGTTGATAGATTGTTTATTGAAAATTTATACCAAGCGCATGAAATAGATGATTAAACAGTTATCATTTGTCACTCAAAAGAAAATCTCACGCAACCAAAATCTTTGGCAGCATGCCGTATTGGGAGTAATCAATTAGAAAAATTGGGAAAAAACAGTTATCAGTGAATTAGTTACATAATAAGCTATTTACTCTTGCTTTTTGCAGGACAGTGATCACTAAAAGTCTGAATTTATCAAAGGCAAGCAAGCAGGCACAATCCAAAAGATCGATCTAGTATTAATCTATATTGTAAATCGACCCCCACCCAACCTAAAAATATTAAGTGGAGAAATTTGGAAAACAACAAAAAACAACATTTTTCTCGACATAATTAGTAAATGTTGAAATGTTCAGCCCTTTAGTCAGACCGCTTTGGAAACAGGGAACCTATGTTGACATTTGAATTACTGACAGTTTTGGTAAAATGAATGAATGAATATATATATATATATATATATATATATATATATATATATATATATATATTTATATATATATATTCATCAGATCATAGGTTTCCCTATGGAAATTGATCTCGCACCTTATTGTGCAAATTTATTTTTACATAGACATGAATATATATTCATATTCATGTTAACTATGAGCAATATAAAACGTTCAATTTCAAGTTTTATCTATTTTATGAATTATTCACGATCTCTTAATGATGGAAGAGAATTCGGAAAATCATTTAGATCTATTGATTTTATACCGAAAATTGTTTCTCAATTTGTAAGAATAGTCAATAAAGGTAGCAAATCCGTAGGATTTTTAGATAATTTAATGAAGCCATGACTATACATCCTGATTTAAAACTCATCAGCTTGACCATACTAAAATAAAAACAAAAATTGAAGAATACGTTAACGAAAGTATAAAATAGAATAAAGGAATGATTTATATCATTTTAAATGAATTTGTATCAATGTTAGGAGAATTAGGTAACCAAAGAAGGGGATTGACATTTGGCTCAAATCCATTTTTCTAACTGATCGATATTTAGGCGGGGTGAGAGATTGAACACGGAATGCCAAATAAATTGTCAAACTATACTAATGAAATAGCCCATCAGGTTTTTTTTTTACTAAGAGCTACAATGCAATTTGTTTTTGCTTCAACCCTGTCTATAAGGCTAATCTATTTGATTATTCAAAGGAAAAACAAATTGATGAAGCGAGATGATATACGAAGTGGGAAAAAAACTTTAAGGATTGTGGGAAAAATTTAAAAATTCTTCGGTTTAATATATTGGTGGAAAATAAACTCGAAGAATTTTTTCTGAATAATTTGTATTCTTAAAGATGATATCATTTGTTGGTTTGCATGTAGTCAGAGATTAAAACCAATGTGGTATTCACAAGGGTGAACACTCAATAGAAGTTACACAAATAAAGAGTCACGTCTTTTGTAATACTTACTGATCCCTCATCGTTAAATGACCTATAAAAATTGTGTTGTATGAAATGAAATTAATATACAACAGTCTGCACGTAGTATGACAGAAGCTATGTATTAAAATCATAGCTGAAAGGGAGGTGGTGTTTTATCAACACTGCTGAATGCCATGTGAATATGACCGTTTTGTTTTTGAATCCCCAAAACGGTTACATGGTTAAAAACTGAGGACCCTATCCCCAAAAGAAAAAATTCAAATACAGTACCATAATGTCAAAGAATGTGTAGAACAAACAAACAAACAAACAAACAAACACTGAAGAAAATTACATTAATCGCATTAACAGATACTGGGGAATATGTAACTGAAGTGACTCAAAAGAAAAAAATTTGAAAAATATTTTTTCCAATGAGTTAAGTGTTAGAAGTTTCTAGAATATATATATATATATATATATATATATATATATATATATATATACACACACACACACACACACGCGCGCGCATATATATATATATGTATATATATATATATGATCTTTGAAACTTTGCATGCTATCAGTGGAAAATATTCTTTTTGAAATTTCATGAATTATGTACAGTCCCAAGTCATCTCACGATGTTATGGTACGCTGATCCATTATTTTCCTATCACTTTTTATGTACTGTGTGAAGAATATTCCGTGCGGTGCACAGAATTCGACTTCAGCACTATTTTTTCTTAATTTACATCCTAACGTAATTTGCCTAATTTTATTTTTGTGGTCATCAGCCGTTTTGCGATGGACCTTTTTCGGAAATAATTAAAAACAGTACAGGCATCCGTTGGCAGTGTTGATCAGACACAACTCCCATTCCCATGCATGTTACTTTTAGATTTATCTTATTATAATTTGTGGTTCATAGATTTCCTTTTATTTGAGTTTTCTTTTCTTTTCTTATTTAGATAAGTACATTTATTTCATTTACTATTTAGATGCAGTCTATTATCACATCATAAGCTAAATGAATGTTGTTTATTAGAAATAGATACCATGGATTAAATTGTGCGGGGCTATTATTTAATTTACGAAGATTATCTCTTGGCGAACATATAAGTCGAAAAAATACAAATAGATAAATTTGGATGAAAAATAATTTGTCATTTCTTCTTAGTAAGTGACCACTCCATCTATTTTTTTTATTGCTTAACTGTTCGTGTAATATCCTTCTGTCTATTTCTCCCTCCTAGGATGTTTTCCCTGACATGTTCTCCATTTTGATCCAGACTTTTATCCGGAAGGAATTTTTGAATAATCCAAAACCCTGTAAAATGTATTATTACGGCTGAATCAAGGTTACATGGTACGAAAGTGAGTGTTGGGTTATCAATTTTTCTGTGTAGAAAAATACAATATTGTCAAATCAAAGTTTCCTGTGTAAATATAAGAATTACATCATTTGGTTATTTTGTTATAAAGAAGTAATTTCATAAAATCCCTAGTTTCATGATCAGTATATTAATGAGAACAAGTTTGTGATGCCGACCATCACTACTGTAATGAGTTCGATCCTTACCGGGCACCTCACTACTGTGGCCTTGTGTCAAACTAAGCTGTATATATACTCTCAATACTGTACCAGGATATATTTGATATTTTCCAAGTTTAGCTAAGTTTGACACAAAGCTACAGGAGTGGCGTACCCAGTGAGCATCGAACTCATTACATTAGTGGTGAGCAGTATTGCAAGCTTGTTAACTGTTATTATATTGTGAAACCAGAGATTTCGCGAAATTACTGAAATGTTTAAGGATTTCAAATTCTCCCAAGGGATTTCACGACATCAGTAGTTTCACAATCTTACCGTAACATATTTGCTGTGTGTAAGTGATCAACAAAGATCTGTTCCACAGCTGGTTAACTGTTTGAAGAAATCAGATTTTTATGAAATATTAATTCGTCTTTTCCCTTGTGATACGTTTAAACTGTTATAAATGAACGTTTGGCTCATATATATTCAAGTTCTTTGTCAGCTTTTTTTTCTTTACCACAGACAGACACTTATCCAAAAGGCTTCACTGATGAGATTCCTTTTTTACTCTAAATATTGTCTAACTGGTGGTGCTAGTCAAGGCACCTTTAGCAAAGAAAAGAAATGATCTGTTAAAAAACTCATAAAACCAGTTGTAAAATTGTGATAATATCTAAAAATACCCATAAAAGCCCATTGCTTTGCTAAAAAGCCTATCTAAATCTGATTTCTGTTTCAATATATTTACTCATTAATTTGAAAGTAATTGTTTACTAAATTGCCTGTATTTATTTTGTGGTAAACTTCAAACTTGAAATAACTAAAAAAAAACAAACCCCAAAACAAAAAAACAAACAAACAAACAAAACTGATTAGTCATGATCGTTATTTTCATTAGATTTCATCAAGTGGTCATCATCTCGAATGGAAAAAAATTAATATAAAAATTATCTTCTGTCATGGTGGAAACGGATTTCATTGTTCAGTTTTAAAAAGTACCCTTCTCATACACATCCGTACCTCGGATAAATGAATCTCAATAGCCCGTTGCGTGCACCAGATCTAATTATCTTTTATGGACAATCATCTAAAGAATACTAGCGCAAGATTTGAGAATTAATGGTTGGTCCAAAATGATAGTAGAAATCCCCAAACGTACTTATTTGGAAAAAATGTCTTTAGATAGTGCCCAGTAGTGTGCACATGCAAATCTTCAAGGTTAAAGCCCTCAAAATGTGACCATAGACGCAAAATTTCACTTAATTAAAACAGATTTGATGATGATGATGGGTTCGTCGCTCGTTAAGTTGTTAATCGATGAATCATCAAATGAACATGAAAGGGGATTTGAAATGCAATCGGGACGAGAAGGGTTGAACGGAGAAAATATGTCCGTGCAAAATCATCAAAAGGAACTGACATTGCCCTGCAGTCGTCTTGGGCTATGCAGTGCCGCTGATTAAAAGAGCATCTTGCCAGACTAGGATCCGACTGCGTGCTCGGTACCTTCCTAAAGCATTTGCTGCCTCGTGGGGGACACATGGCAGTGTGCTTACCAAGGAGCTGCCATACTCCTATCGACTGGCAGCGATCATGTATATATACATGTATGTATGTCAGTCTATTTATCTATCTATCTATCTATCTATCTATTCTTAATATATAAATAAAAATAGGCCATGTTGACTAAGGTCCTACACTCCTGGTAAATATCTGTTTGCAAAGCCACACACACACACACATACATACACACACAAACACACAAACAAAGACACACACACACACACATGAACACACACACACACACACACACACATATATATATATGTGTGTGTGTGTGTGTGTGTGTGTGTGTGTGGAAATAGGGAATGAGACAAATTCAAGAGTAAAAGTATATGGAGACTTTATTTGATAATCAATTAATCCATAAATTGATTAATTGATATACTGTACATGTTTCGGGAGAGGTTCCCATCTTTAGTAACATGTGTGTTTCTTTCAGTGGTTAAAAGGTTTCCTTGGAAAACAAATTCATCTGGTGTTTTGCTTTGAAAGCAAATATATTTCATTCGTCAAGTTTTTGATTCTCTCCATCTAATTAGCTGTTTCTTTTATTAACTTTCTTTTCTCATTTTCTCTCGATCTATTGAGCTTGGTAGATATTTGATTAATTAATTCAGTTTGCCTCACTCTCTCATTGTTCATACATATTTGTGTGTGTGCGAAACAGAGATAGAGACAGAGGGAACAAGAAAGAGAGCGAGCGAGGGAAAGAGATAATAAGCAAGTGAAAGTGAAAGTACGTGCATTCATTGTTAACACCACGTGTTGTTTATTTACATGTAATCATCTTTTTCTCTCGACTTTCATTATTGATTTTCTCCTCTTCTCTGCCTCTCCTTGAATTTCTCTCCGAAGAGGCAAATGACGATAACCAGCCTAGCAGTTCATATGGGTTTCTTAATCGGGAAATGCGCACTATCCGAGTGGCAGGACATGTGTTCAATCCGAATGGTGGGAAATATGCACCATCCGAATGACGGGAAATCAACACCCCCCGAATGGCAGTAAAAAATTCTACCCCACTACACACTTCCAACGAATTGAGAAACTCCCTTTCCCTATGGGCGTCTGCAGCCACTTCTCCTGGGTGGGGTGGGGGAAACATATATTCTTGGGATGGGGACAAAAGCATATATTTCCAGTAGGTGGCAAGAGGGAATAATACTTAGTAGAAGCCGCATAACTCTAGGCATCCCACCAACATTTGTAGTGTAAGCAAGTACTACTCACAGTATGATCGAGTAGTCAGATGGTGCAATTGACGTATCATGACTGATCTCCAGGGCGACACAATGGATTGCACACCACTGAATAGAAATATTCTAATACGTGAACATCAAGTTGGGATTACATAAAACAATTGAACAATACCCTTATCGTTTATTGGCTATAGGGTTCCAAACTTTAACCCCCCACTCCTGGTGAGAAGACCAGAAGTGACAGGGGTGGCACATGCCCTGCTTAATCCCCGCTCTCCTCAGTGGATACTTTGGCTTTTCCCTTGTTCCAAGTGCACGTCTTGATTTGCTACAGCTGAAGTTTTCTCCTATGTCACCTTCTTCTGTGGACACTTGTTGACATAAAATCGAAGTTATTTTCCTCGAATGCTAGCCTCTCACACCAGTTGGTCACAAGTTGGACTTTCCTAATACGAATTCAGAGTTATCCGTCAACTAAACTGGTTTGCCAACCGAAAAACCAGCATGTACTGCTATTTTAAGTTTATCTGAGGGAGGGGTAAAGAGATGGATGTATGTCTTTTCCAAGGGCATCAATGCGAAGTAAATGTAAATTTCCCTAATCGGTGTTTGAACTGGACTTGATTCTATTCTCTGTAATACTAACCGTTACTCCACCAGCAACCTCAGTTATGATAGTATCATCAGGAAAATGAGACAATATCCCCATTCTATCCTTTAGTGATCAACTCTGCGTCATTGTGTTTTGACTTTCGGATAAATTACAGGAACTACCCGAATAACGTCGTTATTAGGTTCCTTAAAACCGAAACTTAACCTGCAACAAATCTTAGTGAAACCGATTTTTTCCATACAAACAATTACAACTATCTATATCTATATCTATATCTATCTATCTATCTATCTATCTATCTATCTATCTATCTATATATATATATATATATATATATATATATATATATATATATATATATATATATATATATATACATATATATATGAATGTATACGTGCACTTTCCCCAGCATATAGATAATACCAGTCAGTGATGCATAGAGGCATATGTTCATATATATCTCTGTCTTTTCTATGTATGTATGTATGTATGTATGTATGTATGTATGTATCTATCTATCTATCTATCTATCTATCTATCTATCTATCAATCTATCTATCTCATTTAATTCATATCAATCTATCTATCTATCTCGGTCTTACATCTATCTATTTTTGATATACTCATGTATCTGCGTGAAAATCTAGGAATCGTGATGAGAGATTAAAAACTGATGAATAAAAGAATAAAGAAATAAAGGAATTGAAGATTGAAGGAATAAAGGAATAAAGTAGGTGTTATAAAACTTCCTGATAATTACTTTTACACTTGTTACCATGTGCGCCCCCCCCCGCTATAACAACCCTGGGGATTTGCATTTGGGGTCTCATTATGCTATATAGATAAGGAGAAATCAATTTTTAAAAATCCTTCCTTAGTTCTTTCTTTCTTTTTTCTCTCTTTCTTTTTCCCTTTCTTCCCTTCATACTTTTTTTCTTTTATTATTTCTTTTTTTCTTTGTCCCTTCTTTCCAGTCATTCATTCTACCTTTCACCCGTTCTTTCTATTTATTTTTGCTCTTCCTTCCTTGCTATGGGTTGCTTCGTTACGTTCTCCTTAATCTCATCCTAGGTCTCAAATATTTTTTGGCAATACCAGAGTCAAATGTAGACCGCAGGAGCGATAGCAGAATTGGGTAATGCGATGTTTTGCCCCAAAGATCCTGCACGAAACGTGAAGAATCCCTCTCGCTCGGTTATTGTAAATGTGATGATTACACAATGCAAAACCTCACTGCATGATCATCTCACAGCCAACTGAGTAATTTCACGTGTAAGTGTCTATTCCTGTATACGCCGTGAGGCCCCTTCTGATCGGTTGCCAGGTTACATCGAGGTTGTGCAACCGGTTCTCGAGGTATTCAAAGTGACTGGATAACTTCACTTTCCCGCTCTTTATTTCCTTCTCATTCTTCTGCTGTTACATAGCAGCAACTAAACTGTTTTCAAAACTGTCAAAACAGGTTTCTTCAGTTTTTAAATTGGTCTAGCAGGCTATGTGCGTATGTATCATGTATAAAGACGTACCAATGGGGCTGGAGGGCTGACAAAAAAACTCCCTAAGTAGGTTCCTAGTGGGAGAATGGTTCAATTCCCAATGTACATTCATCCTAAATTGGTCTCCTTCGGTTTATGTACGACAGCATCCCTGCGTTCTTTGTGAAGATTCAGACTTTATGAGTGATCACTGTGCCAAAAAAAAAAGGCGAGAGAAGTAACTTATTCATTCCACCCCCTTTCCAATTTTTTGATTAGTCACTCCAAACATAGCATGTTGTCAGAAGACTTTGGTCATTTTATAGTTTTTTTTATTGAGTGACTAACCAGACCTGTTTTATAATTGTTTCACAATTGCTCTCTCTTTAATCAAGGATCAGATCAAATTTAATGTCAATACTCGCTAATTCGAGGCCAAGGGTCAACATTATACTATCTTGTTCTGGGGGATCTGTTTCCCAGGTTGTACCTCCCCACTGCCCAAATAGGGGTTGAGTCAGGGTTATTCCCTAATGTCTGTAGCGTACCAAAAGGCAAGGCCAGGGAAGCTCACATCCCAATACCCGTGGGAAGATAAGTAACATTCCCTCATATCTCTTCACTTATTCTGTCTTTCCTTATCATTCAATTCCCGTGACAGTGGTTTAGCAAGAGATAGATAGATATTTAGGGGGTAGGGGTCTTGGCTTCTTGTGTGGCTTCATCCAACATATAGTGCGATTTGATGAAAAAGGAACATTTGCAATAAATAGATATGCTCCATCATTTAATTAGCGAAGAACAACCCCAAAGGCCGTATTATCACTTATACAATCCATGTAAGTATAAATATATCCTTGTTATTACATTATGTCAGTAGAAATTCAGTGGGTAAACGATGATTTCAAAGCGTTGTAGGGAACCCCTCAATTGGGGACCCGGTGGGATGTTTTCAAGAGGATTCAACCTCCTCCATCAGTTACGCCTCTACCCTGTCATTTCATCTTCTCGATTTCTCAATCTATTTCATTTACATTACAATCTGAGACCTCTCGCATGGTTTCCCTTTCCCGATTCTTTTCCCGCCAATTTCAGCATTTTCCGAGGGAAAATAGCAACACATCGATTTTTTCTCCTTGTTACGAACGTCTGGTTGATGGAAGGACAACAGAAAGAGATTGAATCACAAGAAAAGAAAAAGCAAAAAAAAAAACAAAAAAAAACCAAACTCAAACAACTAGACTGTACTAAGAGAGCGCACACCTCTGCCAACGCCATTGTCACTTTGCATGAATCTGCCTGCAGATTCAATCATTTCTTCCCGATTGTCCACTCTTCCACGGAATTTTCTTGACAATCATTTATAACTTTAAGAGATATCGTGAGGACAGTCATGAGCGTATTCATGAATGTATGAAAAAAATGGAAAAAATCAATCATGAAAATATTCTTGGATCCACCATGAAATCTAACAAGTTTTTTCTTACCCTAGTGCTTTCCTCACAGAAAAACTGAAATTCATTGAGAACCTTTAGAGATATTGAATGGATAGAGAGACTGAGAGGTTGGAAGACACGACTGATTCTCGTATCTCCCAAACGCTGTTGGAAGAGAGGAGAAAGATAAAAACAAAGCA